>CAUJRU010000225.1:865571-897571 GCA_963277665.1 Viscum album
TAACCCCAAAACCCATTTAAATTCCTTAAAAGTCCCTAAAAATCCATAAAATGTAAACAAAAATAAAACCCTGAAAACCCCTATGAAAACCTCAAAAACCAAAAATCACTTAAAACCCTTAAAAACATAAACAATGTTCAAAACCCTAAAACACATAATAACCATAAAACCCCCTAAAACCCATAAAAACCCTTAAAACCAAAAAAACTATAAAAACCACTTAAACCCCAAAAATTATTAAAAAATTTATAAAGACCCTTGAAAAACCTAAAAAAATAGAAAAATCTAAAAACACTCAAAATCCCTAAAAACAATAAAAACTCATACAATATTAAGAAATCCATAAAAGCACTAAAATCAAAAAAAGCCCTAAAAATGAATAAAATCCCTATGAAATCCATTAAAATCTAAAAAAACTTTAAACCAATAAGAATCCTAAACAATGATAAAATGATAAAAAACCTAAAACCCCAAAACCCTAAAAAATGCCAAAAAACACTTATAAACCATAAAATCTGAAAATTCCCTAAAAATCCCTAAAACATTAAAAAACCTTAAACCCCCTAATAAAACCTTAAAAACCAAAAAACACATAAAACCCATAAAAACAAAAAAAATTATAAAAACCCTAAACACCCTAAAAGACCATAAAACCCTAAAAACCCTTATAACCTTTAGAAAACATAAAAACCAACAAAAAACCTAAAACCCACTAAAACATGAAAATCCCATTAAACACCTAAAAATGATAAAAGAACTATAGAAAACATGTCAAATCCTAAAAAATTAATGAAAAATAGTAAGTACCCATAAAAATCCTAAAAACCTTAAAACCCCAGATAAAACTATAAATATCCAAAAAAATTACTAAAAATCCCTAAAACATAAAAACACCCAAAAAAATCATAAAACCACATAAGAAAAATAGAAAATCATAAAAACATATATAAATTATAAAAACCTAAAATACACTAAAAACCTTAAAAAAATAAAAACACTAAAACCCTCAAAAGCCTCAAAATCCATACAAAAATTAGATTCCATGAAAATACAAAAAAACCTAAAATCCATAAAAAAGTAAAAAACACTAAAAACCCTTAAAATATTTATGAAAATATTAAAAACCTAATAATAATTAAAACCCCTAAGAAACCTAAAAAATCTAGAAACCCAATAATACCCTAAAATCCCTAAAAACCTCAAAATCCTAAAAAATCACAAAAAACTATAAAAATCCTAACAAATCGCTAAAAATCCTAAAAAACAAAAAAGACCAAAAAACCATTAAAAATCTAAGAAAATTGGGGAAAGATGTCGCCGCTCTCTCCCGGGACTCTCCTGATGCGAAGATTTCTAGGGTTCCATGTGGGAATCCTATTCAGCGGCTCTAATGATCTCTCCCTCTTCAGGCATTGTGATGTGGATGGTTTGTTGTTCTATATGCGTTCTCCCCTGGTGCGATGGTGGTTTTCGAGGCGGATGGCCAATGACGCAGAGTTCTGGTCAGCTGTTTCAGGTTGTGGTGGTGACGGATTGGTGTGGTTTTTTCTTAGATTTGGATCAGCTCTTATAGATATGGATTCTGTGTTCCTTGGAGGTGGCAGTGATGCCCTTCCAGTGATCTAGATGAAGTTGAAGAGGTTGATGGTGAAGTCAACATAGGTGCGATGGATGTTTCGACGAATGGACAGAGGTGTGCTCGGCCCGATGGATCTTTGGTGCGGCCGGACGCTCTGGTGGTTTTGTCGAGGGGAGTTCTAGTTTCACCTTGGTGATATGTAGGTTCGACGGGCTTTACGTCTTCTTCGCACTGGCGTTTATGGCTCTGCGCTTGGTTCTGCGCTGCTTGTCCGGACCCAAGGAAGGTCTATCTGGCTTCTATGGCTTCTCGGTGGGACATGGTGGATGCATAGGGTGTGGACGCAGGTTTGCTTTCCTGGGTCTCCATTCTTGTTTTTGGATCTTGCTGCTGACGAAGGTATGGTCACACTTTGCTGTGTTTTCTTTGATTTGTTGGTCTCTGTGTTTTTTACTGCTGGCTGGCTTGGTTTTGAGTCGTTGTTTCTGCTGAATGCGTTTTGGCTACTGTTTTGGTTTCGATGTGGATGTTGGCTATCGGTTCTGTTGGGTGGTGCTGTTTTTTGTCCTGTTGATGCTGATGGTTCAATGTTGCTGGAGATGGACCTTCTTGGTGAGAAGGTGCTAGGTGCTGGACCTTGTAAGATTGGATGCGGGTCTTTGGTTGGATATGAGTTGCTTGTTGGTGGTGAATGCTGGATGATGTGTGGTATTTTGGTTTTTGATACTACTGTGGATGAGTATGTTGTTGTGTTACTAGTTGATGGTTGCTGTTTGATGGAAAGTGATGATTTCTGCGTTCAGTTGCGCTTGTGATGTGGTTTGATGCTGGTGGTTGTGTTTGGTTATGAAGCTGGATTTGGTGATGTTGGTTGCTGGGGATGGTTGGTTTGGATGTATTGCTGCTGCTGTGTTGCTATGAAGATTGGATGTGGTGATGATGGATGCTGGTACTGGCTGAATGTGACGTGATGATGCCACTGTTGTGTCTGTGTTTGAGTCTTTTTCTTTCTTTGGTTTTCTTTTTTGGCATGGGTTGTAAGGGGTTTTTCGGTGCGGGTCATTTGACCCCTCCCATCCCTTGTCGGATGTGTCTCCTTTTTTCTTGCTAATAAATTTTGGGGGTCCGGGAATAGCCCGACCCTCACATCTTCCTTGCCCTAAGAAATTCGTAAAAACTTAAAAATAATTAAAACCCCTAAAAACCTAAAATTTTTAAACATTCCAAAACCCCAAAAAACCTAGAAAACATCCTAAAAACCCCAAAAATTCCTAATAATCATAAAAATAATATAAAATCCTTTAAATCCCTAAAAACATAAAAACCAATAAACCCCTAAAAAGCCATATAAATTACCTAAAAACCCTAAAAATCGTACAACTCATAAAAATTATAAAAACCATAAAATCAGTAAGATTACACCAAAACCCCATCAAAACCATAAAACCACTAAAAACATTAAAAAATATTAAAAACCCCTAAAACCCAAAATACCCCTAAAAATAAAAAAAACCTTCAAACCCCTAAATCACAAAAAAAACTAAAAAACCTTAAAAGCCCTAAAAATTTTAAAACCTCTCAAAATCCCAAAAACCTGTAAAAATTCCAACAATTGTAGAAAACCCTAAAAACCCTAAAAACCCTAATAAAACCTTAAAAACCTAACAAAAATTAAAATCCATAAAACCTATATAAATTCTTAAAACCCTAAAAAACACAAAAAACTGAAAAAAACCATAAAACTCCTCCAAAACATGAAAATCCCCAAAACCCCATAAAAAGCATAAAACCACTAAAAATATAAAAACCCTTTAATCCCATAAAAATATTAAAAACCATGAAAACCATTAAACCATTAAAAAATTAAAAAATACATACAAACCCCCAAAGCCCTAAAAAATCTAGAAATGTAAAACCCCCCAAAATCACTAAAAACCCTAAAAAACATAAAAATCATATAATTCCCAAAAAATGTAAAAACCTTCAAAATCCTTAAGAAAATATTAAAAACCTAAAAACTCTTAAAACCACTAGAAACCCTAATAACACAAAAAACATAAAAAAACTAAAAACCCTAAAAAGATATAAATCCCACAAAATCTCTAAAAATAATCAAAATACATAAAAACCATAAAAGGCCCAAAAAACATAAAAACATTAAACACCCCCAAACTATAAAAACCCTAAGAAAACCTTTAAAAATTAAAAATACATAAAACTCCAAAAAACTGAAAACTATAAAATCCCTAATATACCCTAAAACCCCTAAAACCCCTTAAAACCCCAAAAAACCACCAAAACCATTGAAAATCCAAAAACCACCAAAAAACCTAAAAATCACTAAAAACATTAAAAACCTTACAATAAAAAAACCTAAAATTCCAAAAAACCATAAAAAATCAAAAAACCAAGAAACCCTCAAAATCCCTAAAAACCCTTAAATCTATAAAAACAGTAAAAAACCATTAAAATAGCTCAATACATAAAAAACTGAAAAGCCTAAAAAACACAAAGAAAAAATTACCAAACAAAACATGAAAACCCCCCTCAAAAACCTGAAAACACTAAAAAACTAAAAAAACCATAAAATCCTGAAAACCTGAAAACACCTCAAAATCAATAAAAATATAACAATTCATAAAATTCCTAAAAAATAACAAAAAAAACCTAAAAACATAAAAACACTAAATACCATAAAACTCATAAAGAAAACATTAAAATCTTAAAAACACATAATACCCCAAATAACCCAAAAAACCCATAATACCCCAAAAAACCATAAAAACCTTAAACCGAAAAAAATAAATTAAAATACCTACAACCCATAAAAAACCTACAACCACAAAAAAATATAAAAACCTTTTAAAACCCAATATTTTTTTAAAAAACTATAAAAAACATTGAAGCCAAAAAAATACTCAAATAACCCCCAAAACCCGAAAAAAACATAAAACCCTAAAAACCATAAAATACCCCAAAACAGCTCAAAATCCCTAAAACCATTAAAAAGCCACAAAAATCCTAAAAAATACCTAAAAAGTCCTAAAAATACAAAATCCCATAAAAACCTCAAAAACCACTGAGATAACCTGAAGTCCCTAAAAAACATAAAATCCTCAAAAAACTAAAAAAAATATAAGAATGCTAAAACCCCCTAAAACCCCTAAAAACACAAAAAAAACTATAAACTAATAAAAATCCTAAGTATACCTAAAAATACCTATAACCCTAAAAAATCTAAAACCCTCAAAAAATCTTAAGAAAACATTAAGATCCAAATAACACTTTAATCCCCTAAAAAATAAAAAATCTAAACACCCTATAAAATTTTACAATACCTAAAAACTCTTGAAACCCATAAAAATAATTAAAAACCATAAAAATATCTAAAAATGTAAAAAACCATAAAACCCTACAAACCCTTTAGAAAACCATAAAAAATTAAAAAAACATAAATCTGAAAAAAATTGCTAAAAACCCTTAAAAACACAAAAAATCTAAAATATCCTCAAAAAACTCAAAATCTCTAAAACCCATAAAAACCTTAAAAACCATAAAATACAAAAAAAATATCTAAAAAGGTATAAAACACTAAAAACCCTAAAACCCCTAATAAAACCTTAAAAACATAAAATAATTAAATTTCCTAATAAATATAAACAACACCAAAAACCCTAAAAACCCCTAAAACCTCTAAAAATTATTAAAACCATAAAAAGTAGAAAAAACCTTAACCCCCCCATAAATGGATTAAAACCCTGTAATAAATCAAAAAACCCATAAAACACCTAAAAAATATTAAAAAATATAAAAATATTAAACTCTAAAAAACATTGAAAATGGAAAAAAACTAAAAAACGCTACCCCCACCCCCCAAAAAATCCTTGAAAATACCTTAAACACCTAAAATCCATTACAAAGTTAAAAATTACTTAAACATCCCTAAAAATGTAAAAAACCAAAATAAACCTAGAATAACCTTACGAAAATCTTCAAACCTAAAAATAATTAAAACACCCAAAAAGAAAAAAAATACCAAAACCCTAAAAATACCTCAAAACCTAAAAATCATAAAACACCTAAAAAAATCAAGACCCATAAAACCCCTAAAATCACGAAAAATTCCAAAAACCCATTAAACTATTAAAAAATTCAAAAAAAACATCTGAAAAATTTAAAATCCGAAAAAAACACCATAAAATCCCAAAAACTATAAAAACCCTAAACCCCAAAAAACCACAAAGACCCTCAATAATCCATGAAAAACCTAAAATCCCATAAAAATCCAAAAAAAAATCCCTAAAAATAACCTAAAATACCTAAAAATGTAAATATATACACAAACCCAAAAAAACATAAGAAAACATTAAAAACCTAAAAACACATAAAACCCCCCAAAAAACCATAAATTGAAAAAACCCACAAAAAACAATAAACACCCCTAAAACATCAAAAACCCTAAAAACCATAAAAAACATAAAATTACAAAAAAAAATCACAAAATATCCCTAAAAATGTAAAAAAACACTGAAAATCCTTAAGAAAACCATAAAACCATAAAATATTTAAAACACCTAAAAACTATAAAATGATAAATAACCTAAAAATCCATAAAAAACCTGAGAACCCTGAAACCCCTAAAAACCATAAAAAACCTTAAATTCCCATAAAACCCCTAAAACCACAAAAAACATTAAAAATCCTTTAAACCCCTAAAAATGTAAAATAAATCTATAAAAACCCTAAAAATATTAAAAACTCAAATAACCCTAAAACCAAAGAAAACCATGAAAGCCCTAAAACACTAAAAACACCTATAAACCCTCAAAACCCATAAAAACACTAAAACCCATAAAAAACCTAAAATAATATCTAAAAATACCAAAATATGTAAAAAACTTTAAAAATCTTGATAACCCACACAAAACCCTAAAACCCTAGAAATACATAAAACCCCCCAAAAACCTCAAAATGATAGAAACCCTAAAAACATAAAGTATCCTAAAAACTTCTGAAAAATACTAAACCCATTAAAAACCTAAAAATAACTAAACACCCCAAAAATGTACCGAACCTTAACCCCCCCCCCCCCCCCCCCGCCCCCAGTAAAAACCAATGAAAACTTTAAAAAACAAAAAAAAACAATTAAAAACCTAAAAACATTAGAAACCCCTAAAACATAAAACCCATATAAACCTTAAAAACCCTAAAACCCATAAAACTCAAAACCCAGTAAAAACAAAAAAAACCCTTCAAAAACCTTAAAATATTAAAGAACTCTTAATTTTTTAAAAACATAAAAACAAAACAAAAACCTAAAAACACCAAAAACTATAAAACCCAAAAAAAACCTAAATACCTTAAATCTGTCAAACTCCTTAAAAACCATAAAAAACCTTAAAATTATAATAAGGCCTAAAAATTATAGAAAAAGTAAAAACCCCTAAATCTCATGAAAACCCCTATGAAAACTTTAAAAACTTAAAAAAACATAAATCCCAAAAAATGATAAAAACACTAAAAAGAACTAAAACCATAAAACCCACTAAAAACTTTACAAAGCCCTAAAAATGCATAAAAACCTAAATTTACTAAAATCTCTAAATTCCTATAAACCCCTAAAAATGATAAAAAACTCTAAAACCCATATAACCCATAATAAACTAAAAAACCCTAAAACCCCAAAAAACCCCCAAAAACCATAAAAACCATATAAAACTTCAATGTTCCTAAAAAACCCAAAAAGTAATTCAAATCCATAAAATCAAAAAAAATCCCAAAAAAGGAAAAAACCTGAAAACCCTAATCAAAACCTTATAAACCTAAAAACATGTAAAACCCCTAAAAACCTAAAAATACTAAAACCCCTTGAAAACCCTAATAACATTAAAAACCCTAAAACCCCTAAAAATACTAAAAAACTCTAAAACCCATCAAAATCCTAAAATTCAAAAAAATAATCCCTAAAAACATAACAAACCCTAAAAAACCATAAAAATCTTAACAAAAAATAGAAAAACTAAAAAAATTTCTAAAATCCCTAAGAACACAAAAAAGACAAAAAATCCCATAAACCCCCTAAAACCCCCAAACCCCTAAAAACCAAAAAACCCCTAAAAACCTTAAAAACCATAAAAACCATAAAACTTTAGGACCCTGCTAAAATCTCTTAAAAACATTTAATCCTATAAAATAATTAAAAACTCTAAAAACCCTTACAAACCCTAAATAATTAAAATCACACTAAAAACCAAAAAATAAAAAACAATAAGTCCCCTAAAAAAGCTAAAATCCCACAAAACCCACAAAACCATTAAAATCAAAAAAACCCCTAAAAACTACAAAAATATTAAAAATGACCTAAAAATCCCTAAAAACTTGAAAACTGGAATAAAAAATCTAAGAAAACCTTCAAAAACTAAAAACACTAAAAACCCCTAAGAAACCAAAAAATGATAAAACCCCTACAAACCCTCATAAAACCCTATAAGACATCAAAACCAATAAAACCCCTAAAATCCCTAAAATTTATATAAACATAAAAACACCTATACACCCTGAAAACCCCTATGAAAACCTAAAAACACTTAAACCCCCTAAAAACCTAAAAACACTAAAAAACTTAAAAACCCTAAAACCCAAAAAACATAAAAACCCCTAAAACTATGAAAAACCTTAAAACCCCATAAAATCAAAAAGTCACACTAAAAACTCTTAAAATCATTAAACCACTAAAAATGTAAAAAATTAAAAACCCTAAAAACTAAAATAACAAAAATACTCAAAACCCCCCAAAAAACCCTGAAACCACAAAGAAGCCTCAAAATCCCTAAAACCGCAAAATTAATAATTCTTTTAGAAAAATCCCTAAAAATGTAAAAATAAAATAAACCATAAAAATAATAAAAATCCTTAATAATACTTTAAAAACCTAAAAAAACCTTAAAATAAAAAACCAAAAAAAATTATAAAAACCCTACACACTCTATAGAATCCCTAAACACCCTATAAACCTCAAAATCCCTGAAAACACTTAAACGTATTCAAATATTAAAAAAGACCTAAAAATCCATAAAACATTAAAAACTACTAAAAATCCTGAAATATCCTAAGAAAACCATAGAATACTATAAACAATTAAACACGCCAAAAACCTAAAAATGCTAAAAAACCTAAAACCCCTAAAAACCCTCAAAATCGATAAAAAACAAAATACCATAAAAACCATCAAAAATTTATAAATATACATAAAAATTAAAACAACCATGAAGTCTACTATGAAAAACCTAAAAACCTAAAAACCCTTAAAACCCCCAAAACCCTAAAAAATCAATAGCACTAAAACCCCATAATTCCCTAAAAACTAATAAAAACCCTCATAATCCCTAAATATCCTAACAAACCGTAAAAATAAAAAAATACATAAAAATGTAAAAAACCCTAAAAACCCTTTAAGACTCTAAGAGACCTATAAAAAATTTAAAAAAAAACCCCTAAACATATAAAAAAGTAAAAAACTGTAAAAACCCAAAAAAAGACCCTAAAAACACCCAAAGGCCTAAAACCATAAAACCCCTAAAACCCATAAAACCCCTAAAAACCTAAAGAACACTTAAAACCACTAAAACCCCTAAAAACACACTAAAAAAGAAAAATCCCATTAAAACCCATAATTGTTTTAAAAAACACTAAAAACTATAAAACCCATAAAAACATAAAAACCTTGTAAAACCCCCTAAAAACTATAAAATCCCTAAAATACACCAAAAACCAGAAAAATACCTAAAAACCCCAAAAACTAATAGAAATGATAAATACCCTAAACCATATAAATGTAAAAACCCTTGAAAACTCCTAATAAAATCATAAAAACCTAAAAACACATATAACTAGTAGAAAACTAAAAATGATAAAAACCCTAAAAAAAATCCATAAAATCTATAAAAACCCCCAAATACCTTAAAAATAACATAAAACCTAAAAAATACGATAAAACACTAAAACCCTTCAAATCCTTAAAAATTCTATTTTTTTAACCATAAAACACTAAAAATATAAAAATTCAAAACCCCTAAAAAACATAAAAATCATAAATCCCTTAAAAATCCTAAACCCATCAAATCCCTAAAAATCATAAAAAACAATAAAAATCCAAAAAAAATCACTAAATTTTTTTAAACCCCTGGAAACCCTAAAAACCACTAAGAAAACCTTAAATCCATAAGAATATGTAGAATCTATAAAAACCCTAAAAACACTAAAAACCCAAAAAAAACCCCAAAAATACTCTAAAAACACTCAAAATACCTAAAAACCTAAAAACTATAACAATCTTAAAAAATTGCTAAAAATCATAAGAATGTAAAATCCCTAAAAACCATGAAAAACTAGAAGAAAAAAATAAAATCCTAAAAACAATTGAAACACTTAAAAGACCTAAAAAAGAAAAAAACACTAAAAATAGTAAAAAATAATGAAACCCCAAAAATCATAAAACCCATAAAAACCTTAGAAAACACTAAAAATCCATAAAAACCCCAAAATACAACTAAAAACTCAAAAAACCATTTAAACACCTAAAAATGTTAAAAACCTCTAAATAACATAAATCCCTAAAAAACTAAAAAATCGGTAAAACAAAAAACCCCATAACAACCATAAAAACCATAAAACTCCTCAAAACCCTTAAAATACCGAAAAACACTAAAAATAATAGAAAACCTAAAATCCCTCAAAATCCCAAAAAATGTTAAAAACTCTGAAAACCATGAAAAAACCTTTAAAAACTGGGAAAAACTAAAAAAACATAAAACCACTAAAAATATAAAAACACTGAAAACCCATTAAATACTAAAAAACCCTAAACACCCCTAAAATAATAAAAACCCCTAACAACCTTAAAAACTATAAAAACAAAAAAAACACTAAAAACACTAAAACCCTTTAAACATCTAAATTTATTAAAAACTCTCTATCACATAAAAACCAAAACAAAATTCAAAAGAACCCCTAAAACCCTAAAACTCTAAAAAAACTAAAAAACAATAAATCCCTCAAAATCCCTAAAACCACAAAAAATGCCTAAAAATACCTAAATATGTAAAAACCCTAAAACCTCTAATAAAAACTATAAAACCTAAAAACCCTTATTGGAACTCTCCTTGGACGTACACCACTATTTCCATCATGATGGATCTATCTTGCGGTTATGGAGGTGGTGAGGGGCCTTCGGGTTCCCTCTCTCATAGTCTTAGCTTTGATGGTTGGATATCCTTTGAGTGAGGTGTTTTTTGGTACCTTCATGTAATATTAAGTTTAGAAGGTGTTCCATGGGCTCCATTGGGTAGAGGAATTTGCAATCTCAGATGTTGTTAATGTTCCGATTGGAGATGGTAATGGAAATTCTGAAGGTGTAATGGTTTTTGTTCTCTAGGTTAGGTCGAGGAATCTTCTCCTGAGGAGGTAGCTTCCATGTGCACTAATTTGGAGAAGGTTTTCACTATGTTTGGGTCTTTAGTTTTTTTATGCTTCAATGGCCATGGATTTCTCGACTGCTTCAATTGGGGTTGGTGTGGGTAGCAATTCATCTAGGGGCTCGGTGGAGCGCACAACCTCCCCTTCAATTGCAATGGTATCAGTCCAAGACTCGTCTCCCTTGATTGGGGGTGAGGGGGATTTATCTAGAAAATTACATTATTTCATGACCAATTCATTCATCGAATGGGGGTACTGGGGGTTCTGTGGTTCGTAGGGCTTCTAGGGGTTCGTCAGATGATGGTTTTTCTCCTAATTATAATGAAGTAGGTGAATTAGGTTCATATCTAGTTGTTAACTCAATAGATTTGGTTTTCTACCCCACTTTTATGGAAAGAAAATTATGATGTTTTTTCCTCCTCCTTTGGTTCTTTAGAAGGGAGGGTCTAGGTGAAATAACACCATGGTGGGATATTTCTTCTAGAAGAAGTTTTTGTTTATTTTAGAATCTATAATCGCTTCTAGTTTTTTTGGGAATGACTGGTGATTTCACTGTGTAATGATAATGGCTTTTAATTCTTCCATTTTCTTCATGCATGTGGCCTTGTTGAGATTCTTGGGATTTTTTATAGGTTATTTATTGGTATATCAATGATTCTTAAGACAGGACATCCGGGTATTTACCATAACATGGAATCCTTCATTGTTTTTTATTTGGGTTAACTTTTAGAACATTCCTCTTGATGACTGGTCTACTAAATGCCTTATCTACACTACTTGTGTGGTTGGAAAGCCTCTTTTCATAGATAAATCCATAGTTGTTATTAATAGGGTTAATTTTTCCCACATTTTTTTGGAAATCTCTATCGAGTAGGACCTTCCAAATGAAATAACTATAGACTTGGGTATTGGATCTTCCGACTTCGTCAAAGTTTAGGAATGTTGGGTAACTAAAACCTATAGATTAAGAATCATATTTGGGAACCAATTTAATCATTTTATAAAGAATCCTGTGGAAAATTATCATGCATACTGGACCAAGGTTACTCCAAAAAATGGGTTTATTATAAGAATGTATCACTTCAGGTTGCTCCCTCAAAGTCGTAAGGTTTTCTTCCTTATTAGGTCCCTGGGAAGAACATGCCAGATCCTAATCGTGTTTCCACTTCTAGTAGAATCGATAATACTTCCACTGGGGATTTGGGTTCTTCTATAGTGGTTTTTTATCTTCTTCTACTAAGAAGAAAACCCGGCCTGAGAGGGATTCATCCATACCTACTCACAACTCCTTTGATTTCATATCAACAGATCCTACCCATGAAGGAAATGCTTCTGGATCCTCCTCTATTTCCCCTCTTCCAAATAGGGATCCATTTACACTTGGAGGACCAGGTCTAGTTGCTGGAATTTATTCTACTGTTAAATCTGGTGACACCTCTACCTCTTTATCTGTGAAAAAGGTTTCATAGAAGCTACAGTATTCAATTCCCTATTCTAAGAATTATAGATATTTTCCTTCAGACTCTTCTTCTCCATAATCAACAACTTTTAAGAGAATAGAGAATTCATTTCCCATGACGAAACATTTTATATTTTATTCACCTCAACCTCCATGTGATGTTAATAACGGGGCTACTTCTCTATATCTAGGGCCACATGATCAGTTCAGTCCCATATATTCTATCTTCAGTTATAATACTCTTTGGAATAAAGTGGTTAAGGTGTATGAATGTTACACTAAGAGGTATCCTATCAAAATTGGACCCAAAATGGAATGTCTTGGACCTCCCTCTTTTTCAAAGGTTTAATTTTGATGTTTGGAGTGTAAGGGGTGTCAAAACCCCTAATAAACCAATAGAGGTATATGAGATAATATTTTTTTCAAAAAAATTGTATTGTTTGTGGATTGGGGAAACCATGGGTAGTATGGATAATATTGATGCTATTGTGAGAAGCATTGTGTCGAGTTGGATATACTTCTCGAAACTCTCTTCCTTCCCTTATAGTAATATTCAGGTTTTATGTTGTCCTAGGATGTTGGTTGTGGATCCTAAAATAGAATTTCTCCGACTAATTGAATTATATGTAGGGGATGTTAAGGTGCAATTATCTTTTATTATATCCTTTTTTATCTAATTATGGTTCTAAATGTATAATAATTTGAGAATAATTGGCCATATTTTCAGCCCCTGCAAATGTGGATCCTTTTATTTTTATTTGGTATTTTAATATGGTGAGGTTTCTAGAGGATATATGTGGTTAATTTTAGAAAACTCATCAATAGAATATTCAAAATTAGTTATTGTAAACTCTAATTATGTCAACCTTCATTGTTCTCGGATAAGGCTCACATGGAGGAAGTGGATTTTTGGTGTTTTGAGGAAACTAGATATATCCTTTGTTAATTCTTCGTGTCTTTCTGTATTTCCTACTTCTAGGGTTTATTTCATTTCTTTTGGTATTTATTTCCACACTACCATATTTATCTGTGGTTGTGAAGGGATTCACTATAGAATTCTTATTTATAAATTTTTTTAGTCATTCAGATGATTATAAAAGGTTATAACTTTTGTATTCTTAGCATGTAATTTTAGAATTACAACTTTTAAAATGTTCCATGTATATTATAAACATAATAGGGTTACAAAGACTCTTTATTATTTTCATGTGAGGTTACTGACAAGAATAATTATTAAATAGACTCTATCAAAGAATAATTATATAAGAATCAAATTATATTTTTCCAGAATAGTCCATCTGAATCTATTATTTAGGGGGAAGTTAGTTTAAATGAGATATTGAAGGCCATGATAATGAATGAAACTATCTTGACTAATAAAAAGAGTAGGGTCAAATGGATTTAGGAGGGATTCCTCAATTCTTATTTCTTTTTTAAACTCATTTGAATCCATATTTAATTCTCCCAGGCTGATCCTGGAATTATTATCTATGCGACTATAGAGTTCTTCTAATCCCTAATTGGATCCCCCTATTCTAATGGTAATATTGGGTAAGAATGTATGATTTCATTTCTAATTCAATGTATTGATTGGGATGACTATGATATTCTAGAAATGTATCTGGAGTCGTGGATGTCTATAAGGCCTTATTTTCCCTTTATCACAAAAACAATCATTCAGCCCAGATGGATTTAATGACTTCATCTTCCATATGGACTAATATTTGGTTGTCCCAAAGGTGACTAATATAGATTTAGATTTTTCTAGGAATGGGAAGTTGTTATTGGAAGTTAATTATTCCACCACTTCTTTGATTCCTAAGGTGGAAAATTCCTCTTCTATAACTGATTTTAGGCCAATATCCCAATACAATTATATTTTAAAATGTAGATCTAAAATCTTAATAGCCATATTGAGATTGGTTCCCCCTACTTGAATCAATAAGGCCCAATCATCTTTTTTTAATGGGAGATGTATCTATGATTACATTTTGATTGCTTATAAGTTGATATGGGGTTATCATATCTATTTTGTGGTTCCCTAGTGATCCTTCTAGATTGACTTATTCAAGGATTTGGATTCCATCATATGGGAGTTCATAATGGATGCTTTGGACCTTCTTGGTTTTCCATCCAGATTCTACTCAGGGATCAAAAGATGTGTCTCCTCTCCAATGTTATATATAAATATAAATGGGGTTTTAAGGTTATTTTCTTTGTAAAATAGGTTCTAGGAAATGGGATCCTCTATCTTCATTCATTTTATTGATTTGAATTAAGGTATTTTTTTCATATTCTATAGTATCTCTTCTCTACTTTATTTATTCTTCAAGTTTCATTACCATTGTTTAAGACTTTCATAACCCAAATTTTATGTTGATGATTTTTTATTTCTCTAATTTTTTAATATGGATTATTTCTTTGTCTTTCAATATTTCTTAGATTTATTATCTTCCTTGTATATATTGACTATTAATCATTCAAAATCCCTGCTGTTATTAGATGTTATTTCTTATACATCCATGATAGTGTTGAGGAATTTAAGGGTATTAGGGTAGTATCCATTTATATTTTCTATATTGGCATTTCATTTATTACTTCTAATATTATAGTCATGTACTATGTTGTTTTGGAGGAGATAATTGTTCAAATAATTAATGTTTGGAAAAATAATTTTCTTTCCTTTGTTGGACAGTTATAGATTGTAAAAAAAATTTAATGTGAAGCTTATTAGTGTCATCACATCATGTTTTTAAAGAAATTAGTGAATTCCATTGAAGCCAATATTAGGAAATTTCTTTTTAATGGAACTTATTTTTTTAATTATGGGTAAAGTCACATGGGACATGTTGACTATGACTAAAGAGAAGGAATGCTTAGGGATTAATCATGTCAGAGATTGGAATAAGGAATCCTTGGTTAAACATGTTCAGGATCTTTGTAATCTTTATTTTTCATCAGTTTGGGTTTACTGGGATAACTGTTTCTAGGGTGGGTGCTCCCAGTTGTGGGTGGAAAAGTCTAATAGAATTTCATACGGTCATTGAGGAAATTTTTAGGCTTTGAGATCTTTATATAGGCCATATTTCCTTCACAGTAAAGAATGGTTATTTTATTTCAATATGGTTTTATTTTTATCTCCCTAAGGGACAAATTTTTTCTTCCTTCAATAATAGGATAATCTATGATTTAGAGTTTTCCAAGAGTTCCTTAGTTACATAAATTATATCTAATTGTTCTTTGAATCCACCACTTTCTATTTCTACTGATCTTTGGCATATCAAGGAAAATATCATTTACTTTTATGAGAATGGGGAAGATTCTGATAAGATTCACTTGAATTTATAGGTAGTACCTCCCTTTACATATTTTGGGATGATATTAGGGAGAAATATATTTTGGAACCTTAGAGATATTTGGTTTGGAAACATTTCTCCCCAGCCAGGCTATCCTTAAATTTATGTCACTATGCCATTAATCATATGCCCACCCAGAATAGGTTATAGAAAATGGGATTGGATTTCTAAATTATATTTATCTATGTGAATTGTATTATAGAACATTGAGTACATATTAATCAACTGTAATCTATCTTGGATTATTTTTTCATCCTTATTAAGACTCAAGAATGTTGAATGTTATTCTTGTTTTTTCATCCATTTTACATTTGTACAATTGATTATTTTATGAGTATTATTTAAGAGGTGTTTTAGGAAGTATTGGTTTGGTCACTTTGGTTTATTTTATTTGGAAGGAGATGAATTATCTATTACATGGTTCCTCCTCTCATTGTGGAAGATTTATTTAGATGAAGTTTGATATGATTATTCGATCCATAATCTCTTCTTGAAAACTGTTCCCTAATAATATGGTTAATCATGAGATTGTTCAAAGATAGAACCTTATAGGTTCTTTTTATAAGTGTGATTACTAATTCTATTTTGGGATTTTTGGGTCTGGGTTTCAGTTGGTTGGTTATTGTAGGGATGGTGGTATAAATACTCTATTTTGATTATGGTTATCTTTATTAGTTGTCCTCTACTAAGGTTCTTATTGGTATTTGTTATTAATTGGTTCTATAGTGGTTATGTTTTTGGTTCCAAGGTATCCTTGTGGATGGGTTGGAGTTTTCTTTGGTAGGGAGGGAACTGGATGATGTTTTTGTGACTTAGGTTAGATTTATTTATGTGGGCATAGAGGTTTTTGCTGGGGTGATATAGATAGGGGCACTATAAAGTCAAGTAGGTGTAGGTTTTGGATTTTTGATCATGGTGATTCTTGGATCTGGTGTAGTCTAATATTGTGGATTCCTTTTATATGTATTTTGTTTCATAAATCTTGAGGTCTCCGATTGATATTTTTTGTGGTTGGAGGAGGATACGGGGTGGTTGTGTGGTTCATGTTGGGGCTACTGCATGTGTAATGGGCCTCTATTCTTCTTGTTCCTTCAACCAACTACATGTATATTTTCATTGGTGGTGTTGGGTTTTCTAGAAAATAGTATGGGTGCTATTATTATTGGTTATTATTTAGGTTGGTGGGGATGTATTATTGGTGTAGTGGATACGATGCTTAGTCTGGTTGTTGGCTACAGTTATTGCTGGTTGTCTTTCATTGTGATGGTTACTGGTCGAGGCATGAAACATGTCGATTCTAGAGAAACCTAGAGTAGAGTTGATGGTTTCATTAGGGTTAGTGTTCAGTGTTTTTATGGTGTTGGATGTGGCTATATTTGGATAGTTTCTTAATATAGGTTACTATTTTGGCATGTGGTATAGGGAGGGTTTCATGTTGCATGGTGTGGCCAAACAGTAGATGGGGTTTTTTCTAGTTTGTCATAAGCTATTGTGGATGCATGAATCCTCCAGTATTTTTTTATTCTTATGATATCTTGTGTATTCTCTTGTGATGGATAAAGTTTTGGTTGGTGTGGGATTCCCTTTCCTGGTGTTTGAAGCAGGTATCATTTTTTTATGTTTGGTTTGTTTTCACAGTTGATTGTTATGTGGGCTGCAGTCTTCTACAACGTTGATTGTTGGGTTGTTTGTTGATAGTTTTTGAATTTATAGTTTATTTTCTTTATTAGTGATGGTGGATTATTTATATGGATTGTGGCTGGTTTGTGGATCCTTATTGGTAATGTATTGGGTGGTCATGTTTGGAGGTCGAGGCTAGGATAAGGTGGGTTGTGGCTTACTGTTGTGTGATCATGGATTAATTGGGTGTAAGAGCTACCGTGCGTGGTCTCCTTAGTTTACTATAGGTTAATGGGACTACCTAGGGATATATTGGTGGCCTTACATAGGATTGTGTGGGATGAAGTTTCTGATAGTGCATGGTTTTTGATGGCACAAGGAGTGAAAATGACTATTTTGAGGCATGGAGTTGGATAGTTTGGGAGTAGTTTTGTGAGGAGTTAGTTGGGTGGGTGTGGGATGGTTTGTAGGTTTCCCCACATAGGGAAATGATTTTCTATGATTGGTTGTCCATTATCGTGGATGTACTGGAGGTATTATTTTCCATTTCATGGTGGTGATTCTGGTAATCTATTTTATTTGGCTTGGTATGGTGTAGGCCCAGATGGGCTAGAGTGCGGAATTTGTTTCTAGTAGGTGGTCGGGGGCTGTAGTCTTGTAGGATTTTGGATTCAAGTTTATTTTATTGTTTCTTCTTTGTTAGGATTTAGATGGATATTTCTATGGTGGTGATTCACAAGTGTGTGTGTACTTGGGTTTCTGGGGTGGTGTTAGTGAGCAAGGTGCACGTGTGCTTGCGTACATGGTTTTGGTTGTTATAGGTTTTGAGTTTGGATTACAGTGTTGTTGTCTTGTTCCTCTTGGGAATATTCATTTCCCTTGGATTTGTTACTTGCATGGTTCTTGGGTGTTGTTGTAGCTTCTTTGTATGAGTTTAGAGTCAGTGTATCTGTAGTGATCGGTTGTTACTAGATGGGAGGTGGGATTCACCCAATCTCTTGTTGGTGTTGTGTGTGTCCAGATTTTGTTAGTTTTGGTGGAGGGTAATGTTAGCTAGATTTCTTATAGCATGGAAAGGCTTATGGATTCTCAGGGGTTTTCCCTACTTCCATGCCTACTATTGTTGGTTCTTGCGGTGTGTGGGTTCTTGGTGATTTCTTCTTGGTGGGATGGTGTTGGGGTATCTAGTTAGTTTATTTCCACATTGGTGGATGTGGTGTTGAGATAGCATAGAGGTGACCCTCACTATATTACTTCTATTTGGTTAAACTTCTTGGGGTCACTAATTTTCTTTTTTGCTGGGTGTTTTATGGTCACATTTCAGGGGGATCAGATGTGGGTTAGGTTTTCCCAGGACATTCGGTTATTGGTTCTACCATCGTTTCACCTTTGGATGATCTATTGTAATTCGTATTTTATTTGATATTTATACTACCAATTTTTTACTTACAAAAAACCTAAAAACATTTAAAACCCCTAAAAACAAAACAAATGAAAAAAAACCTAAAACACTCTAAAACCATAAAACCCATAAAACACCCTAAAACATTCCAATTTCTAAAAACCCATTAAAACCCCAAAAAACTGGCCAAAATATCTTTAATCCCTTTAAACCCTTGATAATGATAAAAACTCTAAAAACCATAAAAAACTAAAAAAACCCCTTAAAACCCAAAAAACAAAAAAACCCCAAAAACCCAAAAAACAAAAAAAATCCACAAAAGCCCAAAAATCCCAAAAAAACATAAAATCCCAAAAAACCCAAAAACATAAAATCCTAAAATATACCTAAAATCACTAAAAACATATAAACCCATAAAACCACGGAAAACAACTAAGAAAACTTTAAAAATCTAAAAACACTTAAATACACTAAAACCCTTAAAACCTTATAAAAACCATAAAACCTTTAAAACCCTAAAAACCCCAAAACACATCAAAATCCCAACAAATCCCTAAAACCTGTCAATATCCTAAAGATTCCATAAAAATCCAAAAAAAACATAAAAAACATAAAGACCATAAAAACACATAAGAAAACCATAAAATCCTAAAAATACATAAACCCCATCTAAACCTAAAAACACTAAAAATCATAAAACACCTTAAAATCCCTAAAAATCATTAAAACCATAAAAACACTTGAAAACCACAAAAAACATTAAAACATCAAAACCAATAAAATTAATAAAAACCCTTCAAGCCCCTAAAAATGTTTAATAACTCTGAAAAACCTTAAAATCATTAAAAACCTAAAAAACCATAACCCCACAAAAACTATAAAAAACCTAAATACCCAAAAAAAACCCTCGAAATATCAAAAAACCATAAAAACCATAAAATACTAAAAAACCCTAAAAATACCTAAATGTAAAAACACTAAAAACCCTATAAACCGTGAATAAATTATTTAAAAACTAAAAACACTAAAACACCTAAAACCAAAAAACTCTAAAAAAAACATAGAAACCCCTTAAATTCTAAAACACTAACAACCATAAAACCCATAAAAACCTTAAAACCCCCAAAACACATAAAATCATTAAAACAAAAAAATTCTAAAAAGTAATTAAATTCATTAAAACATTAAAAACTGATTAAAACACTTAGAAACCCTAAGAACTCAGAAAAACCCTAAAACCAAAAAAAAACATAAAAACCTAAGAACACCTAAAAACCCTCAAAATACCTAAAAACCATAAAAACCCCCAGAAAATCCATAAAATATAACAAAACTAAAAAACCTAAAATCCATAAGAAATCCTTAATAAAACTAAAAACACTTAAGACCCTCAAAAACCTAAAAATTTCTAAAAACCCATAAAACCCCTATAAACTCTAAAAATCATAAGAAACCTAAAACAATCGCAAAAAATCCCAAAAAAATATAAAAAGAACTAAAACCCATGAAAAACACTAAGTATAAAAAATTAGAAACTGAAAAACACTTAAAACCCATAAAAACCTAAAAATGATAAAACCCATAAAAGTCCCTAAAAACACAAAAACCGTAAAAATGATAAAGACCCATAAACACCATAAAACACCTAAACCCCAATAAATACGAAAAAACTCAAAAAACAATTTAAACACCATTTAATTCGTAAAAAATGTTAAAATACTTGAAAACCCCTTTAAAACCCAAAAATCACAAAAAACCCTAAAACCAAAATCCCCAGAAAACTATAAAAACCAAAAATCCATAAAAACACTAAAACCCCTCGAAATCCCTAAAAACAAAAAATTCCATAAAATCTAAAAAAACACTAAAACATAAAAAACCCTAAAAACCTAAAACCCTAAAACCCCCACCAAACCCACTAACAAGTCTAAAAACCCTCTAAACCCCTAAATCGTTAAAAATTATAAAAACATAAAAACCCCTAAATCACTAAACAAATTGTAAAACCCATAAAAACCATACGAACCAAAAAAACCCAAAAAACCCCTCAAAATCCATAATAACCCTAAAATCCCATAAAAAATATCTAAAATCCCTAAAAATGTAAAAAACCCTAAATGCCCTAAAAACCATAAGAAAACCTTGATAAATGATTTAAACCCCAAAAAAGGCTAAAAACCATTAAACCCCTAAGACCCTTAAAACCCCTAACAACACATAAAATCACCAAAAACCCTAAATGACCATAAGAATCCCAAAAGACCAAAAAAATACCAGAAAAAGAAAAAAACAAAAAAACCATGAAAACCCGTAAGGAAACCATAAAATCCAAAATACACTTAAAACTCTTAAAACCCTAAAAATGACAAAAATAACCTAAGAACCCAAAAAATTTCCATAAACCATAAAACCCCTAAAAATATAAAAAATATAAAAAACACATAAAAACCCTAAAAAACACTAAAAAATATAAAAACATTGTAACCCCTAAAAATATTAAAAACTCTAAAAAATATTAATAACCCAGAAAAACTCAAAAAGTCTCTAAATACACAAAAAACCATACAACCCATAAAAAGGAAAAAAATCTTGAAAACCTAAAAAATCCCAAAAAGCTATGAAAAACATTAATAAAACTGTAAAAACCTAAAAACCCTAAAACCCCTAAAAACATAAAAATGATAAAAAATTTAAAACCCTTGAATACACTAGAAACCCAAAACCCCCCATAAAAACCACAAAACCACTATGAACCATAAACCACTAAAACCCCATAAAAAACTAATAACCAATAAAAAATCTAAAACCCATTTAAATCCCTAAAAAACTGAAGAAATATTAAAACTCATAAAACCCTAAAAACTAAAAAATCCTAAGACCATAAAAATACCATAAAACCCTTAAAATCCTAAATATCCATAAAAACCGTAAAAATGTCAAAAGACCCTGAAAACCCTTAAGAAAAACTTATAAACCTAAAAACACTTTAAGCACCTAAAGCCCTAAAAACACTAAAACCAAAAAAAACTACCCTAAAAACCCTTTAAAAAATTAAAAACACCAAAAATGTAAAAAACCATTAAAACCCATAAAAACAATAAAACCCCTAAAAATCATATAAACCCAAAAACCACTAAAAAATGTATAAAATAGTTAACCCCATAAACCGTTAAAAACTCTAAAAAACCAGTCAACCCCTAAAATACTATAATATCCCTAAAACACCAAAAAACAAAAAAAAACCATAAAACCCAAAAACCCCAAAACAAAATGAACTCCCCCAATACCTAAAAACCATAAAAGTCATAAAATTCATAAAAATCCCTAAAAATCATAAAAATGTAAAAAACCTAAAAACACAGAAAAAACCATAAGAAGAACACCAAAACAAAAAATAAACAAAAAACCTTAAAACCCAAAAAACACTAAAAAATCTAAAAACCCCTAAAAACCTATAATGTTGTAAAACCCCTCAAAATCCATAAACCTCTTAAAAACAGAAAAATACTAAAAAACCTTAAAAACTCCTAAAAATGAAGAAACCCAAAACCCTAAAAACTGTGAAAACTGCTAAGAAAATCATAAAAACAATAAAAAACAAATAAAACCCCCCAAAAAACTCATATTGTTAATAAACCTAAATGACCCTAAAAATACACTAAATATCCTAAAACACCTAAAATCCATAAAACCCTAAAAACCATAAAATTCATAAAACCCATAAAATTAATAAAACCCACAAAACTCTAAAAACCCCTAAAAATGTTAAAAACATTAGAAAAAAATATACCCCTAAAAAACTCAAAACAACCCCTGTAACTTGAAAGGACCATAAAAACCTAAAAAATATGTAAAAACCCTAAAAACCCAAAAAATCCCTAAAATCCCTAAAAACTCTAAAAACTATAAATATCAAAAAAAAAATGTCCCTAAATGTCCCTAAAATCATAAAAATATTAAAACCTCAAAGAAACCCAATGTATACCTAAAAACCCAAAAAAAACATCAAACCCTTAAAATCCATCAAAATTCAAGAACCCTAAAAAACCCAAAAAACCCAAAAAAAAAACAAAATCCGTAAGACCCCAAAAAACCATATAAATCCTGAAAAAATATCTAGAAAACCCAAAATAAAATTTTAAAATACCAGAAACCCTGAAAAACTCTATTAAATCATTAAAAACATAAATATATTTAAAACCCCTAAAACATAAAAGACTCTAAAAACCCTAAAAATTGCAAAAACCCTAAAACCCTAAAACCCCAAAAATCCTTTTAAAAAGCTGAAAACCCAAAAAAAAACACTAAAAACACTAAAATTTTAAAAACCATTTAAACCAAAAAAAATGTTAAAAAACTATAAAAAACATTTAAACCGTAAAAAACTAAAAAAGCAACAAAAAACCATAAAGCCCCTAAAAACCCAAAATACCTCAAAATCCATAAAAACCCTAAAACATTAAAAACCCTACAAATCATTAAAATTTACTAAAAATGTGAAAAACCCATAATACCCTAAAAACCCATAAAAACCATAAAAACCCAAAAACACATAAAAAACCTAAAAATACTAAAAAACAATATAATCACTAAAACCACAAAAATAATTAAATACAATCAATGTGCTTAAAATACCTAAAAACCGTAAAAACCATAAAAATACTAAAAAATCCCTAAAAATATAAAAACCCATTCAAACCCTGAAAAACCATGAGAAATCCATAAAAACCTAAAAAACATAAAACACATAAAAAACCTAAATAACACTAGAATCCCAAAAAAATCCTAGAAGACACTAAAATCACTAAAACCTACTAAAACCACAAAAAACTCTAAAATCATAAAAACCCTAAAACACTATAAAAACCCTAAAAATATATTAAAAACTCTAAAAACCTTTATAACACAATTTTTTTAAAATTCTCTAAATACCATTAAAACCATACAATAATAAACAAACCCTGAAAACTAAAAAAATAATAAAAACAAAAATACCTTAAAACCTTAATAGCCCTCAAAATCCCTAAAAACCCTAAAAACTGTAAAAATCCTAAAAAAACCCTGAAAATTCCTAAAAACGTAAAAAACCCAAAAAACGTGAAAAACACTAAGAAAACCATAATGACCTAAAAACACTTAAAACTCCTAAGAAACCAAAAAACGATAAATTCCCTAAAAATATCAAAAAACATCAAACATTAAAAACCCTAAAACACCTAGATTTTCTAAAACTATTAAAACCCATTAAAACTCAAAAAATCAATAAATACTCTAGGAACCCATTAACCAACTATAAATGAAAAAAATCTATAAACACTTAAAAAACCTAACAAACTAAAAAACCCTAAGACCCAAAAAAAACATAAAACCCAAATACGGTAAAAACCCACCAGAATCATAATAAACCTTAAAGCCATAAAAATCATTAAAAACCCTAAATATTATTAAAAACATAAAAACCCCTAAAACCACTGAAAACATTAAAACACCCATAATTACATTAAAACACAAAAATTCAATATTAATCTATAAAACCTAAAACCTATAAAATCCCTAAAAACCATCGAAACCCCAAAAAACAATAATAACCCTTAAATCATAAAAACACTAAAACCCCACAAAATTGTAAAAAGGCCCAAGAAATCCCAAAAAATGTAAAAACCCTAAAAACCATGGGAAATCCAAAGAAAACCTTAAATAACTAAAAACACATAAATCACTTAAAAAACAAAAAGATGATAAAAACCTAAAACACCAAAATACAATAAGCACCACTAGAAACATTGAAAATTTTAAAAACCAAAAAAACCCTGAAAACCACTAAAAATCTAAAAACCCATTAAACCCCTAAAAATGTTAAAAAACTCTAAAATTCTAAAACCCTAAATAACTAAAACCCAAAAATCCCCGAAATCCCCCCTCAAAATCCCTAAAAACATAAAACAAAAAAAATCCTAAAAAAATACATAAAATCTCTAAACACAAAAAACACACTAAAACCCCTAAAAACCATAAGAAAACCTAAAATCCAAAAAAACAATTAAAACGCCTAGAAAACCAAAAAAATGATAAAAGATCTAAAAACCCTTAAAACCCCCAAATACCATGAAATCCCCTAAACCCCCTCAAAATCCTTAAAACACAAAAAACCCAAATAACCATAAAATTTCCAAGAATCCTAAATAACCCAAAAACCCTACGATACCTTAGAAACCTTAAAAACCTAAAAACACTTAAAATCACTGAAAACCCAAAAAATGCTCGAAACCCTAAAAAAATGACCCTAAAAATCAATAAAACCCATAATGATCCTAAAAATCCCAAAAACCGTAAAAACCGTAAAAACCCTTAAAAACAAAAAACCCACTAAAAAATCTATAAACTCGTTCAACACCTAAAACTGTTAAAAACTATAAAAAATAATTAAAACCCCTAAAATCTCTTAATATACCCAAAAAACCATAAAATCCCAAAAAACACACAAAATCCATAAAAACTATACAAACCATAAAATTCCCAAAAAAACACTAAAAATCAATAAAAATGTAAAAACTGTAAAAAACCAAAAAAACACTAAGAAAACCATTAAAACCAAAAAAACTCTTTCAACCCCCTAAAATCAAAAAGATTGATAAAAACAAAAAAAACCATAAAACCCCCAAAAAATCCTAAAAACCATAAAATAAAATAAAATCCATAAAAAATTCCAAAAAACCTAAAAAACCAAAATAAAATATATGAAAACCTATAAGAAGATATTAAAATCCTAAAAACACTTTAAACCCTTAAAAACCATAAAAAGAACTAAAAACTATAAAAACATAAAAACCATTAAAAATCCAAAAATCACCCAAAATCTCTTAAAGCTATAAAAAACCATAAAATGTTAAAAATCCATAAAAATGTTAAAAAAAATCTAAAAACCCTTAAACCCATAAAAACTCAAAAAAATAAAAAATAAAAACCCAAAGGAAACCTATAAATACTTGAAACTCGAAAAAAGATATTAAAATCAATAAAGAACCTAAAAAACCATAAAAATTCTATGAATATCTAAAATTTAAATATATCTAAAACCGTGAAAACCGTAAGAAAAATATAAAAACCTAAAAACACTTAAACAACCTAAAAATATAAAAAATTCTAAAACCCTAAAAACCACTAAAAACTCGAAAATCCCTAAAAACTCAAAAATCCATAAAATAACTAAAAATCATTAAAAACACTAAATACCCAAGAAACAATAAAAACTCTAAAAGACCATTAAAACCATACAAATGTTGAAAAACACTAAAAAATATTAAAACCCCTAAATAATTCAAACCACCCTAAAACATAGAAAACCCAAAAAACATATAAAAACCATAAACCCCCTAAAATCCTCAAATTTCATTAAAACCCTGAATAACGAAACAAATTATTAAAAAACCCTAAAACCTAAAAAACCATAAAATACTTGGAAACTACTAAGAAAACCTAAAAAACATAAATTAACTAAACACATACCTAAAACCATAAAAGGTTATAAAAACTTAAAAATCACTCAATAATCCTAAAATGCCACAAAATACCCAAAATACCTTAAACCATCAAAATGCAAATTAATTACAAAAAATCTGTAAAAATATATAGACCATAAAATCATTGAAAACCCCGAAGAAAACCGTAAAAACCTAAAAACACATAAAACCATAAAAAAAACACTATAAACCCTAAAAAACCTTAAATCCCCAAAAAAATTCCATACAAACCATAAAAAATCCTAAAAATAATAAAAACCCTAAATCTAAAGAAAACCCAAAGAACCATCTAATAGTCAAAGAACCCTTTAAACCCCTAAATATTGAAATCTCTAAAAACCATAAAACCCTTAAAAACACAATAAAGCCTATAAATCCCCAAAAAACCATAAAACCCCAAAAAACCCTAAAACCACTCTAAATCTCAAAGATTCCAAAATAACCATAAAAATATTAAAAATCCCTAAAAACACAAATATATAAAAACCCATAAAAACCAATGAAAATGATAAATAACCTTAAAAAAGAAAAACAATTTAAACCCTTAAAAACCTTTAAAACCCCTAAAAAACAAAAAAACCCATAAAAACGAACTAAAAACTCAAAAAACCCTTTAAACCCAAAAATGTTGAAAACGATAAAAAACCTTAAAACCACTAAAAATTTCACAAAACCCCTAAAAACTAAAAAATACATAAAAACCCAAAAACACTCAAATTCCCCAGAAACCCTAAAAATCCTTAAAATCACAAAAAATAATCCCTAAAAGCATAAAATACCCTAAAAACCTTATGAAATCATAAAAAACCTAAAGAAATTTAAAACCCAAAAAAACATTAAAAACTATAAAACCCTAAAAACCCAAAAACACTTAAACCCCTTTAAAACCTTTAAAACCCATAAAAACCATAAAAACACTTAAAACCATAAAAACCCACTAAAAACTCTAAACCCATTTAAAACCCTAAGATCGTTAAAAACTTAAAAAAAACCTTAAAAACAATAATACCACAAAAAATAAATAAAAACCCTAAAACAATAAACTCTCTAAAACCATTGAAAATCCCTAAAAACCCTAAAAACCATAAAAATCATAAAAAGCACTAAAAATCCCTAAAAACGAAAAACCAAGAGAACCATGAAAACCCTAATAAAAACTTACAAACATAAAAACACTGGAAACCCATAAAACCCTTAAAACACTAAAGGCCATTGAAATATGAAAGAAGGCCCTAAATACCACCAACTCCCCTAAAATCCATAAGAGCTCTAAAAACATTAATAAACCATAAAACCATCAAATCCCTAAAATAATCACAAAAATCCTAAAATAATATCTAAAAATCCCTAGAAACCTAAAAACCTAGAAAACCATATGAAAACATTAAAAACCTAAAAACCCTTTAAACACCTAAAATCCTAAAAAACTCTAAAAGCAAGATAAAACTCTAAAAAACCTAAAACCCCAAAAACTATAAAATCCATAAAATCCATAAAATCCCATGAAAACCCAAAAAGCGCTAAAAACCCACTAAAACACTAAAAAACCCATTTACACAAAAAAAACGTTTAGAATATTTAAAAAACCTTAATCCCCCTAAAAATTAAAATAAAAACCCTAAAACCCCAAATAACCCATTCAAACTCTAGAAACCCTAAATATCCCTTAAATCCCTAAAAACCATAAAAACATTAAAAGACAAAAAACAATCCCAAAAAATGTAAAAAAACCTAGAAACCATGAAAATCCATAAGAGAACCAAAAACACCTTATAAAGCATAAACCATTAAAAAAACCTAAAAACAGAAAAAACTAAAAAAAACTAAAAAACCCTAAAAACCATAAAACCCTGAAAAATCATAAAAACCCATAAAATCCCTAAAAACCACAAATCTCTAAAAACTATTTAAATACCTTAAAATGGAAAAAACTCAAAAAAACCATAAAAAACCTAGAATCACAAAAAACCCTATAACCCTAAAATATCACAAAAACCATAAAAACCCTACAAAACCCACCCCCTTAAAATCCCTAAAACCCATAAAAACCCATTAAGATCTAAAACATCCCTACAAATCCAAAAAATGTAAAAAAATCCTAAAATATCAGAAAACCCTAAAGAAACCATAGAAAAATAAATCCACTTAAATTCACTAAGAAACCTAAAAATTTCTAAAATCCCCCAAAACCTCAAAACCCTAAAAACCCCTAAAACCTAAAAAACAAGAAAACCCCTAAAAACCCATTAAAGCCATTAAAACCTAAAATACCTAAAACCATAAAACACTAAAGACCTGAAAAAATCTACGAAAAAAAATTGAAACCTAAAAACAGTTAAAACCCCAAAAAACCTAAAAACACTAAACCCCTATAAATCCAAAAATACCCTAAAACCCTAAATTCCATAAAAACCAAAAAATCCATAAATAGCCTTATAAAACCCAAAAACCCATAAAAAACACTTAAAACACTAAAAACACATTAAAACCATAAAAATTTACAAAACCCTAAAAAACTATCAAACCCCTAAAAAATGAAAAAAACCAAAACCCAAAAACTTTGTAAAAATCATTCAAAATGCTTAAAACACCAAAATATCCAGAAAAATCCTAAAAAATCCATTCAAATCCATAGAAATGTAAAAAAACATAAAAAACTGGAAAAAACCAAATAAATCCTTAAAACCTAGAAACACATAAATAACATAGAAACCAAAAAATGCTTGAAACCCCTAACTCCCAAAAAAAATTAAAAACACTAAAAATCATGAACACCGCTAAAAACTCTAAAAACCTTAAAAAATTCTAAAAACTACTAAAAATTACCTAAAAATGTTTAAAATCTTAAAAACCCTGATAAACCCTGAGAAAACCTTTAGAACCTAAAAACATTTAAAACCCCCAAAAAACAAAAAATACTAAAAACCCTAAAAGACCCTAAAATCCAAAAAAACCAAAAAAATCCCTAAAATCTTAAAAATCCCTAAAATCCAAAAAAGATCTATAAGCTACTAAAAATAATAAAGAACCTCTAATCCACTAAAAGGTTAAAAACCCTAAAAACCTAAATAACCATAAAAACTCATGAAAAACGTTGAAATTCAAAAACCCCATAAAAATAAAAAAACACTGAAAACACTAAAACACCCAAAAAACCCATCAAAATCCCTAAAATCCCTAAAATCCATAAAAATAATAAAAATTCCCTAAAAATATCTAAATACAAAAAAGCCTAAAACCTAAAAAAAACACTAAGAAAACATTAAAAAATCCCAAAACACCCAAAACCACTAAAAACCTAATAAATTATGAATTTCAAGAAATCAAAAAAAAACCCTAAAAACATTAAAAACCCATAAAACCCATAAAATCCTTAAAACCCTAAAACAAATAGGAATGTAAAAAACCACTAAAAACTATAAAAAATCTTTTAAACCTCCAATAATTTAGAATATAAAAAACCCCATAAAACACTAAAAAACTCTAAAAATCCAAAAAACAAAAAAAAACCTATAAAAAACATAAAACCATAAAAATCCTAAAAACCCTCAAAATCCCTAAAAATAAAAAAACACTATATAAATTAAAAAAAACCAAAAAATCCCTAAAAATATAAAACCCCCCTAAAATCTTTGAAAACCCCTACGAAACCATAAAAAAATTATAAATATTATACCCCTATAAACATAAAAAATTCTAAAACCTTTAAGAATACCTAAAACCCCTATAAACCCAAAAACAAATAAAAATCATAAAAACCATTAGAACCCATAAAATCCCTAAAAACCAACTAAATACTCAAAAAATCCATTTAAACCCAAAAATATGTTAAAAAAATCTAATGACCTTAAAAATATAAAAAATATAAAAAAACCACTAAAACCCCAAAAAACTATAAAAACTATAAATCCCAAAAAACCCCTTAAAAACATAAAAATCCCAATAAACCCAAAAAATCATTAAATTAGGAAACAATTCATAGAATTATCGAAATTCATAAAAAACCATAAAACCCATGAAAACCCCTATGAAACCCATAACAACCTAAAAACACTTAAATCCCCTAATATCCTAAAAATTCTAAAACCTAAAAACCCTTAAAACTCCCTAAAACCCTCAAAATTTTTAAAAACCCAATAAATACTTAAAGCATATAAAACAATAAAAAATTCTAAAACCCTAAGAACCCGAAAAATCCTATAAAACATAATAATAAATAAATAACATAAAACCCATAAAAATCCTAAAAACCAAAAATATCCTTCAAAATGTTTAAAACCTAAAAACTCTGAAAACCCCAAATAAGACCATAAAAACCCTAAAATAGTAAATCCCCAAAACAACATAAAATACTAAAACCCCTAAAAACCATAAAACCAATAAAACCATTTAAACCTCTTAAAACCCATAAAAACCCTAAAAACCACTAAAACCATTAAAAACCCTTAAACCCCTATAAATTTTAATAACTCTAAACAAATTAAAAACCTAAAAAACTCAAAAAAACCCTAAAAACCAAAAAAACAATTGAGCCTTAAAAACCATTAAAACTCCCAAAATCCCTAAAAACCCTAAAAATCAATAAAAATCTCTTAAAATTCCTAAAAATGTATAAAAAATAATAAATCATAAAACCAATTAAAAAACCATAAAAACGTATAAAAACATAAAAACCATAAAACCATAAAAAATACTAAAAACCATAAAAATCCTAAAAACTCCTAAAAAACTAAAACACCATAAAAAAACTCTAAAACCCATTTAAACCATTAAAATTTTAAAAACACAAAAAAAATTTAAACCGCTAAAAAACTTATGAAATCTGTAAGGATCCAAATATACTATAAAACCACTTTAACACTAAAAGAATGAAATATCCATAAAAACAAAAAAACCAATAAAAACCCTAAAAATCCCTAAAAATCTCTAATAACTTAACAAATCAAGAAAACCCTCCTAAGAAAACATTAAAAACCAAAAAAAACTTTAAACCCCTGAAAATCCTAAAAACACTAAAAACCCAAAAACCCCTAAAATTTCTAAAAAATATAAAACCCCCTAGAAAACTAAAATACCCTATTACCCATAAAAACCATAAAAACTACTAAAAAAATTAAAACATCATTTAAGTCAGAAAAACATTAAGGAAACTCTAAAAACCTAAAAATCCTAAAAAACTCAAAAAACCAAAAAACCTAAAAAACCAAAAGAACCCTAAAACCCCTAAAAACACCAAAACCCCTCAATGTCCCTAAACAAACTATGAAACCTTAAAAATATAAAAAATAGTAAAAATTACTAAAAACATAAAAAATGATAAAAGAAATAAAAAACCCTAAGAAAACCATACATACCTAAAAGATATTAAAAACCCTAAAAAAACCTAAAAAATGCAATAAACCTTAAAATTCAAATTAAAACCATAAAAATCTTAAAACCCCTAAAATTCATCAAAGTACATAAAACCCCCAAAAAACATAAAAATTCTAAAAAATCCCTAAAAATCTGGAAAAACATAAAAACCCCAAGAAACTCTGAAAACCCCTAAGAAAACCATAAAAAACTAAAAAAAATTAAAACTCCAAAAAAC
>CAUJRU010000225.1:897771-1169970 GCA_963277665.1 Viscum album
CCAGTAAAAACTCTAAAAACCATTTAAACCCCTAAAAACATTCAAAAACTCAAAAAACCTTCAAACACTAAAAAAACAAAAAAAACCTAAAAATAAAAACTTCTAAAATTTATAAAACCACTAAAAAATCCTAGAATCAAAAAAACCTAAAAAACCTAAATCCATAACAATCCTAAGAAATCCCTAATAATCCCTAAAAATTTAGAAACCATAAAACCACTGAAACCCCTTAAGAAAACATTAAAAACCTAAAAACACTTATAACCCCAAAAAAACCTAAAAATTATACACATCCTAAAAACCCTAAAAACACTTAGAACCCCTATAAACCCTCAAAATCACAAAAATACTAATAAATCATAAAATCCAAAAAAAGTCGTAATAATCCCTAAAAACATAAAGAAAACTTAAAACCATGAAATCCCCTAAGAAAACATTTTAAAACATAAAAACACTTAATACGCTAAAAAACTAAAAACTATAAAATCCTAAAAACCCCTAAATATACCCTAATAAACATAATACCCCATAAAACCCTAAAATCATATGACATCTCACCCCTCCTCATTAGCTAAAGTCGATGTTGAAGTGCTACTTGGCCATAAGTGACATCCCAAAGTTGTCAAATTCTGATAATAAATATCAAGGGCCTCAAAACACATGTGGGATGATTTCCTTTTTAAATACAAATAGACACAATAAAACACACCATAATAAAATTCACTATGTGATGCATGATAACAATTTTTTACAACTGAAAATAATACCAAAAATGACAATAAATAATCATACCAATTCCAATCAGAGTACCAAACAGAAGGATAAATCAAAATATTTCAAGGACTCAAAAACATAGCTCCCAAGCTCCACACCAATCTCTAAGACCCAACACCACAAGACTACCACAACATCACAATTAACCACTAATGAAATGAGATTCTATACTTTTACCCATGTCCCGATAAACGACATCTATAGGAGAACCAATGTGCTAAAGAAGGGGGTGAGTAAGGATAATCGGTAGGAATTCCCCAAATTATTTCCATAATCACACCACAATGATAGAACAATTTATCACAATGATATAAACCATTATACAAAACTATTTAAACAATTAAACAATTTCCAACAAGGAAAACACATCCTTACCAAAACATTACACAAAAATCAACACATTTTAATGGAATGAAACCAATAAGTCATAAAACAATTTTCCCATTTCATGTTGTCATAAACAATTTCATTTCTTAGGACCCAATACATGTACCTCAACCACACACCCAACTCAACCACCCATGCTCAGTGTTACCATTGATATTGGGACTTCATATCCAAATATCATCCCATTTTTATTATAGCACTTCAGGAACACATCCAACCCTTTGACGGTGGTACTTCAAGACCACTAACCATACCCATTACAACTCAGGATTAACCATTTAATAAAAACCAGGATAAATATGGTATTGAAAACAACTTAAATAAAATTAACCCTTTTAGAGAAAACACCTCTAATACAACATTTATTATAAAAAACATTTTAATAAAACAATTCCAAACCCATTTTAACACCCATGCCAAAACCATTTCCAACCATCCATGATAAAACCATTTTCAATAAAATAATATTTTTATTGGAAAATATTTTCACAAACTATTTCCATAAAGAAAAACAACCCACCAATTTTAAAATCATTATTTTAAAATCCATCAATGAGGTGTATTCCACAAAAATATCAAAGTTTCCCCCAAATCTACAAATCATCACTTAAGGGGTTTCAACCAAGATTTACACATCCATTTCACAATCAAGGTCAAGAAAAACAACTAATTTGAAATTAATCCTTCTAGTTCTAGAAAGAGGATATGAGAGTGAATCCAACTTCCTTTAGGGTTTTGAAGAAATTGATTGACGACAGAAATGATCACCAATTCTATGTGAAAACTATACAAAGCCACCATAGGTCCCTTCCCCTAACATCAAAAAGGAAAAATCTAACCATTATAGGTATCAAAAACCCTAGATTTATTTGGGATGGAACTATATCTATGGAACCTGGATATAGAGAAAGTATATATTAGAAAAACCAAGAAAAATACCACAAAAATAATTACTACTAAGAATATATGACTTAACTACCCCATGAAAAGCCTTCGAATCACTTCTGAAACAAGTGGGTGAGGTTCCTATCCTTGCAGAAAAGAAAATCCTAAGTGATGGTCAAAATGGGGATCAAATGGGGGGTTTCATGGTTAAAATCATGTGAGGTCCATTTTTAAAACCCAATATTTAATCCATTCCCATTTATTCGCACTATTAGGAAAATCGTGCACTAACTGTGCACCCTCTATTACCTTAAGAGGGTGACTCGAATGGTTGATTCGTATGGTTAGAAAAAATCATGCGGCAACAATGCAAAAGATCATTGTCCAAGATGGATGGTTTACCTGTGGTGGTCCCATGGTTTAGTCAACTATGAAACTAAATGTGCGCTAACCCAGAGCCAACTACCTCAAATTTCACAGATTATTGGAGGAGTTGCATGATTTCAACTAATGGTACTCAAACATGGCCTCCTTAGAAAATCCCAAAAAAATACCAAAAACCATTAAAACTCTCCCAACATTACCCAACCACTTTATATATCTAAAAATCACAAATAAAAATTGTTACATACCAGAAACCATGGGTGTTATATTCCCCCATCATTGGGATTTCCATCCCCAGAATGTATAAAACCATAACTTTTTTAAAAAAATTTGGGGAATTACAGGTCCATTTCCTTCTTCAATTCTCAAGTCTCCTCCTAAATTTTACCTTGTTTCCACAAAACCCACATGATATTAATTCTTTTTCCCAGAAATACGTTCTCTTGCCTATCCACAATCCACACTTTTACATCCACCAAAGAATCATCTGACTCTAGCTCAACATGATTCCATCGAATCACATCGTCAGGATCTAACTGATATTTCTTCAACTGAGATACATGAAACACATTATGTAGCATACTAAATCAGGGTGGAAAGGCCAATCAATATGCCACCTCTCAAACTCATTCAAGTATCTCAAAAGGACCAATGTATCTTGAAGATAACGTCTATTATTTTCTAAATTGATAATGTCCAAGACTATGAGATGTTCTCAAGAACACGTGATCACTCACCTAGAATAAAATCGGTTGTCGATGGTGATCTTCATATGAATAATAATGGATTTGTCCCATATCCATTCTCTTCCTGATCAACTAAATCTTCTCCATAGTCTCTTGGAAAAGGATCTACCCAATTATCAAAGTCTTAGATGTTTCCACCCAACAAAGTGGATAATGAAATAGACTTGCATACAATGCTTCAAAAATTTCCATATGTATCGAGTCATGAAAACTATTATTATCTAATAACTCCACAAAGGGTATGTGATCCTCCCATAATCCACCAAAATCCATCACAAAATCCCTCAACATGTCTTCCAACATTTTTATTTTCCTTTTGGATTTCTCATCCGAATGAGGATGATACACCATACTCATGGTCAACTGAGTCCCAAGGTCTTGTTATAAGGATTTACAGAATGGATACATGAACCATGTATCTCTATTCCATACAATCAAAATTGGTACACCATTCATCTTTACCACATCACATATATAGATTTTGGATAGTTCCTCAACCATAAGAGATTCATGAATATGGATAAAATGGTCTGACTTTGTCAGTCGATCCATAATCACCCATATAGAATCATGTTTCCTAATCATTCTTGGGAGAATTGTAACAAAATACATAGCTATATAATCCCATTTCCACACTAAGATAGGTAAAGACTAAAACAAATTTTCTAGTGGATGATGATCAGCCTTAACTTACTTACTTTTCAAACATCTCAATACAAAATCAACCAGTTTATTTTTCATACCCACCCACCAAAACTGTGCTTTTAATGCTTTATACATTTTATGAAATCCAGGATGGACAGACCATATCGATTGATGATATATACCAATATGTTTTTCCTAAAAATCCACTTATACAACAATCTAGTTATAAAACCACAACATGGAATTTCCATCCAGTCCCCATTCCTAAATGCTCTCCATACCATTGAGTTTCGACCTCATAACCACACACTCCAAATCATAGACCCGCATCTTTTCAACCATTTTAATCAAAACAAGAATGAACAAAACTAGAATGAAAACCTATGAATCACCTTGTTATTTACATTCGAAATGTATGTCAGCTATGTCTGACATCAATTTATACTAATCTGAAGATTCTTTTTCCACCTAAGCATATGAATTTCTACTTAATGAATTCGCCACTAAATTACCTTTTCTAGGTGTATATATCAAGTCAAATTAAAAAATTTGTAGATATTTGATCCATATACTTTTTCCACAAATTCCAATATCTTTTTGATAAAATGTTATTTAGACTCTTATGGTTGGTAAACATCGTGAATTTCGCACTGAAGAGGTAGTGACACCAATTTTAAAAATCATTCACTACAACATCAATTTCAAATTTTAAAAACTTTGAAAAACAATAAGAAAACCCCAATAACCAAAAACGCTTAAAAACCATTAAAACATAAAAAATCATAATAACCCTAAAACACTAAAAATCGTAAATCCCATAAAATTCCCTAAAACCCCTAAAGTCCACAAAAATAATAAAATCCCTAAAAATTCCTATAAACATAAAAAACCCTAAAACCCTTAAAAACCTATAATTAAACTGTTAAAACATAAAATCAATTAAAACACCAAAAAATATAAAAATTGTTAAATATCCTAAAAACCATAAACACCGCTCAAAATTCCTAAACATCCTAAAAATCCATCAATCCATAAAAAAAAATAAATCCTGAAAAACCCTAAAAATAAGAAAACTCCTAAAGGCCCTAAATCCCTAAAAACTACTATAAACCAAAAAACCTTAAAACCCTTAACAATCCATAAAAACCATAAAAATGAATAAGAACTTGAAAAACCCTTTAAACCCGTAAAAACTCTAAAAACTCTTAAAACTCTTAAAACCCTTAAAAACTAAAGAAACCCTAAAAACCAAAAAACAACCATCAAAATGCCAAAACCCCTAAAAACCATCAAAATATCTAAAACCCCTAAAAAACTATAAAAACCTTCCAAAACCCTAAAAATCTATAAAACATAAAATACTCTAATAGACTTGGAAGACACAAAAGTACCATAAAACCCTACAGAACCCTCAAAATCCCAAAAAACCCAAAAAAATCATACAAAACCAAAGAATAAAAAAAAGTACCCAAAAACATAAAAACATTAAAAACCCAAAAAAACCAAGGAACCATTAAACACATGATTACATTTAAAACCCCAAAAAACCTAAAAAAATGTTTAAAACCCTAAAAACCCCTAAAAAAACAACACAAAGAAATCTTAAAACCCTTTAAAACCCATAAATCCTAAAAAATCACTAAAAACTCTAAATACCAGTTAAACCCCTAAACACATTAAAAAAATCAAAAATACCTTAAATTTTATAACAAATTCAAAATAACCCTAAAAAAGAGAAAAACCATTGAATCCCTAAAAACCTTCAAAATCCCAAAATTCCCTAAAAACCATAAAAATCCTAAAAAATCCCCGAAAATCCATAAAATGTAAAAAACCTTGAAAAACCATTAGAAAAACTAAAAAACTAAAAGTCCTTAAAACCTCTAAAACCTAAAAAATATTAAAATCAATAAAAACCCTAAAAACCGTAAAACCACATAAAACCCTAAAACCCTCAAAATTCAAAAATACCATAAAAACCCAAAAAAATGTAAAAATACCCTAAAGATCCCTAAAAACATAAAAACCCTAAAATCCTTGGGAAAAGCAAATAAAAACATAAAAATATTAAAACTCTTAAAACACGTAAAAACATAAGAAACACTAAAAATCATAAAAAAAACCCTAAAATAACAACCCCCAATCCTTTAAAAACCCTAAAAATTTATAAAACCCTTAGAAAACCTCTAAAATTCTAAAAACCTTAGAATTCATAAGGAATGTTAAAAAACTATAAATAACCTAAAACTCAAAAAACCACCAAAAACCCAAAAAAAACAATAAAAGTATAAAAATTGAGAAAAATCCCTAAACAATTCTAAAAAATGTAAAAACACTAGAAAACTAAAACCACGAAAGAAATCATTAAACCCTATAAACACTTAATGCCCCTAAAAACCTAACAATTGCTAAAAACCCTAAAAATCCTGAAACACCCTAAAAACCATAAAATCATAAAATCCCTAAAATGTTCTTAAAAAGTGAAAGCCCCTCAAAACTATTAAGCCACTAAGAAAATAATAAAATCCTAAAAACACTACAAACCCATAAAAAACCTAAAAAATGATAAAAACTCTAAAGGACCTTAAAAACCGTAAAAACCACAAAAACCATAAACCCCCTAAAAATCATAAAAACACTTAAAACCAATAATTTACATAAATAACCACTAAAAAAAAACCCTTTAAACCCCAAAAATAATAAAAAAACTATAAAAACCTAAAAAACTCAAAAAAAACATAAAACCCCAAAAAACCAAAAAACTCTTAAATATATTAGAAAACCCTAAAAACCCCATATTTACTAAAAATCCATAAAAATCCAAAAATAATAGAAAAATACATAAAAATGTAAAAAACCTCAAAAACCTAAGATAATCAATAAAATTAAAAACACTTAAACCCATAAAAAACATAAAAATGCTAAAAACCCTAAAACCCCTAAAATACCCTAAAAAGCTAAAAACTGCCAAAAACCATAACATCCTCTAAAAACATAAAAAACCTAACACCTAAAAAAACCCCTAAGAACCAATTAAAACAATTAAAAACCATTAAACCCCTAAAAATTTACAAAAATATAATAAACCTTTAAACCCCTAAAAACTCAAAAAAAACTATCAAAAAACATAAAACCCTAAAACCCCTCAAAATCCCTAAAAACCATAAAAAAGTATACAAATCCTTAAAACCCCTAAAATCCCTAAAAACATAAAAAACCCAAATAACCCTAATAAAACCTTAAAAATATAAAAGCACGTAACACCCCTTAAAAATATAAAAGCCGCTAAAACACTAAAAGCCATAAAAACCCTAAAAACCCTAAAAACCACAATAACCCATAAAAACATTAATAACCAATAAAACCCCATAAAAACCCAAAAAAAACTCAACAAATATAAAAAAAACTATAGAATCATAAAAATACAAAAAAACACTAAATCCCTAAAAACACTGAATATCAAAAAAACCTAAAAATCCTGAAAAATCGTGAAAAATGTAAAAATCCCTTAAACCCCCGATAAACCCTAAAAACACTGAAAAACCTAAAAAACCCTAAGAAATATCAAAAGCCCGAAAAACTCTAAAAACATTAAAAATACCCTAAAAATATAAAAACACAAAAAACCATCAAACCTCTAAAAAACATAAAACCATTAAAAACCTATAAAAACCAATAAAAACCCTAAAACACTAAAAATTCTAAAAACATATTAAACCCATAAAAACGTTAAAAACTCTAGAAAACCATAAAATTTTAAAAACTCAAAAATCACCCGAAAATCCCAAAAAATCCAAAAAAAATCTAAAATACCAATTTTTTTTGAAAATCCAGAAAAACCCTAAAAACCCATAAAATTCTTAAAAACCCTAAAAGTCCATAAAAATGTAAAACCCTAATAACCCTAAAAAATCCTAATAAAACCTTACAAACATAAAACCTCTTAAAACCCCTGAAAAGCCTAAAAACCCCTAAAAACACCAAAAAACCCTAAAACCCTAAAAACCGAAAACCGAAAACCGAAAACCCAAAAAACCTTACAAAATCATAAATATCCAAAATATCACTAAAAACATAAAAAACCTCAAAAACCATAAAATCCAAAGAAACCCCTAAAATCCTAAAACTCATAAAATCCCTAAAAACATTAAAAACACTAAAAAATAAAAAAACCCTATAAAAACTACAAATCCAAAAAATTCCCCCAAACCCTAAAAACAATAAAAATACTAAAAGCCCTAATAATCAATAAAAACGAAAAAATCCCAAAAACAATGAAAATAACTTATAAATACATTAACAGCTAAAAACTATTAAAACCCCTAAAAAAGATAAGAGATGCGAAAAACCTTAAAAGAACATAAAAACAGTAAAAACCCTTAAAAGCCCTTAAAAATCATAAAAAACCTTAAAAACCTAAAAACTATAAAAACACACTAAAATACCTAAAAACCCTTTATACTCCAAAAAATGTAAAAATACACTAAAAACTATTAAAATCCATAAAAACTTAAAAAACTGCTAAAGCCCAAAAATCCATAAAAACCTAAAAACCCCAAAAACCCCAAAAACCCTCAAAATCCATAAAAATGCTAAAAACCATAAAAATACTAAATATCCCTATAAACATAAAAACCTAAATCCTTAAAATTCATAAGAAAACCATAAAAACATAAAAACACTTAAAACTTCTAAAAACCTATAAAATCCTAAAAACAATAAATGGCTAAAAATTTAAAAAACCCTAAAAACCCAAAAAAACCTTAAAACCACTAAAAATAAAAAAACCTTTAAGCCTCCAAAAACCTTAAAAAAATATAAAACCCTTGAAAACCATAAAAAATCCCAAAAAATAATAATAAACCCTGTAAAACCAAAAAACATTCAAAATCCATGAAAACCCAAAAACAATAAAAATTCTAAAAAATCCAGCAAAATCCCAAAAAATGTTAAACACCCTATGAACCCTGAAACCCCATAATAAAACCAAAATAACCTAAAAATATAAAAACCCTAAAAGGATAAAAATCCTAAAAAGAAAAAAAACCCAAAACCCTCTAAATCCGTAAAACAATAAAAACATAAAAATTCAAAAAAAATTGAAACATCCATAAATTATAAAGAACCACAAAACCCAGAAAAACCCTAAAAAACATTAAAAATGTAAAACAACTAAAATCCCTAAAAACATAAATAACCCGAAAAATATTAATACCCTAAGAATATCCTATAAACCATAAAAACCCACAAAAACCATAAAACAACTAAAATTCATAAAAATCCTAAAATCCTATAAAAAACATAAAACCCCACTAAAAACTTTTAAAACCCAAAAATTGTTAAAAACTATAAGAACAAAAAAATTCTAAAAAACATAAAAACCCAAAAAAATAATAAAAATCCTAAAAACCAAAAATCCCTCAAAATCCCAAAAAACAATAAAACCCATAAAAATCTTATAAAATCTCTAAAAATAAATAAAGACATAAATAATATAAAACCCTGAAAACCCCTAAGAAAAACATAAAACCATAAAATCACTTAGAACCCCTAAAAACATAAAACCCCAAAAAAATAGTGAAAACAGAAAATCCTTAAAGCCCTAAAAACCCCTTTAAACACCTCAAAACCCTCAAAATACCTAAATAGATTAAAAACTATAAAAATCCATAAAACCCCTAAAAATACTTAAAAACATAAATAACCATAAAAACTATGAAACCTCTAATAAAAATATAAAAACCAAAAAACACTTAATCCCATAATAAACCAAATAAGGCTAAAAACCCTAAAAATTCCTAAAAACCATCAATATCCCTAAAACACCTAAAACCATAGTAATCCTCAAAATTCCCTAAAAATAAAAAAAAACATAAAACTCCTAAAAACCCCAAAATCCCCTATCAAACCATAAAAACGTAAAAAAATTAAAATCCCTAAAAAACTAAAAAAGAATAAAAACATCAAAAAAACCCTAAAACCCCTAAAACCACCTAAAAACTAAAATAATCCTAAACAACACAAAAACACAAAAATCTATAAAAACACACTAAAGAATATAAAATAACTTTAAATATCTAAGCACTTGAAAAATTATAAAAAACATTAAAACCCTAAAAATTATAAAAAAACCAAACAACCTAAAAACCATAAAAACTATTCAAACCATAAAAGTCCTCAAAATCCCTGAAAACCATAAAAACAATAAAAAACCTTAAAAATCCCAAAAAATCAATAAATAAATAAAACCCTCCTTAAAACCATGAAAAACACTAAGAAAATCGTAAAAAATTAAACATACATAAAACCCCTAAAACCCTAAAAACATAAAAACCAAAGAAAAAAGAAAAAACCCATATACCACTCCAAATCCCTAAAACCCCTTCAAACTCAGGGAAGATGTCACCACTATTGATTGGGGTATATCTCTTAGCACAATGCTCTTTTGAGATTACTCTTGGATATAGTGGCTTTGCTTCACAGATCTACTGCTTTATCCTTCCATTTTCTGCCTCCTCTCCTCCTTAGAGTGGGTGTCACAGTTTGGTTGGGGGTGGTGGTCGTCGCTTATGGTGGTGAGGGATCGGTCTTTGTGTAGAGCACATTTCTCTATCAGATTCCTTGAGAAAGGGCCTGCGTTAGGTTTTCCTTATGGAAGATCAGCTGTTTTGGTGGAGGGTGTGACTGGGTTCGACAGAAGTATGACGTGATGGTCCATCTTTCTTAGTCGTCGGCGATACGATGTTTTCATCGAATTCCTTGAACCTGCTGTAGGGTTTCCTTCCAGTGGATCAGCTGTCTCGATGGAGGGCGTGACAGGCTTCGGCGGATGAGCAATAAGATATCTCGGTTGTGGGCATTGTAGTCCTCACTTAAAACCACAGAAAAACCTATGAAATGATAAAAACTATAAATGATTTTAAACCCCTAAAAACCACTAAAAACATAAAACCTCCTGAAAACCTTAGAAAACCCTAAAAACTAATAAAAAACTAAAAACCACTAAAGAATACAAACCCTTCAAATACTTAAAAATGATAAAAACTTTAAAAACCATAAAAACCATAAGAAAACACAAAAAACCCCTAAAACCAATAATACCATAATGTCCCTAAAAACCCGAAAACCATAAAATCCCAATAAACTTAAAAACCATAAAATCCATGAAAATCCCAATAAATCCCAAAAAATCTTTAAAAACCAAAAAACTATACAAATCCTAAAAAATCCCAATAAATCCTTAAAAATGTAAAAAAACCCTAAAAACTCAGAAAAACCATAAGAAAACCACAAAAACAAAAAATGCTTAAAAACCATTAAAACATAAAAAATAATAATAACCCTAAAAACACTAAAAACCATAAAACCCCTCATCAACCCTAAAACACCTAAAGTCCATAAAAATCCTAAAATCCCTAAAAATTCCTATAAACAAAAAACCCTAAAACCCTTGAAAACCCATAATAAATCCTTCAAAACATAAAAAGGATTAAAACACCAAAAAAATATAAAAAACGTTAAATATCCTAAAAACCATAAACACTGCTCAAAATACCTAAACACCCAAATAACAATGAAAATCCTAAAAAATCCTTAAATCTATAAAAAAAATAAATCCTGAAAACCCTAAAAATGCTAAAACCACTAAAAGAATGTAAATCCATAAAAACCACTAAAAACCATAAAAACCTTTAAATGCATAAAAATCCATAAAAACCCAAAAATGACTAAGAACTCAAAAAACCCTTTAAACCTGTTAAAACTCTAAAAACCCATTAAACCCCTAAAAAACAAAAAAAATCCCTAAAAACCAAAAAACAACCATTAAAATGCCAAAACCCCTAAAACTATCAAAATACCTAAAACCCCTAAAAAACTATAAAAACCCTCCAAAACCCTAAAAATCCCTAAAACATAAAAATACCCTAACATCCCTAAAAGCCCTAAAAGAACCCTAAAACCCTATAGAACCCACAAAATCCATAAAACCCCCAAAAAAATCATACTAAACCTAAAAATACCTTAAAGTATCCAAAAACATAAAAATACTAAAAAACCCAGAAAAAAACTAAGGAACCATTAAACACCTAATTACATTTAAAGCCCCAAAAACCTAAAAAATGTTTAAAACCCTAAAAAAACTAAAAACACATAGAAAGATTAAAACCCTTTAAAACACATAAATCCTAAAAACTATAAATACCTATGAAACCCCTGAAAACATTAAAAAAATCTAAAATAAGTTAAATTTTCTAACAAACTGAAAAGAACCCTAAAAAAGAAAAATCTATTGAAACCCTTAAAACCCTCAAAATCACTAAAATCCCTAAAAACCAAATAATCCTAAAAAATATCCAAAACTACATAAAAAGTTAAAAACCTTGAAAACCCATAAGAAACCCTAAAAACCTATAAATTATTAAAACCTATAAAAACCATAAAACCAAAAAATCCATAAAAACCCTAAAAACCCTAAAACCACATAAAACCCTCAAAACCCTCAAAATATAAAAATAACATAAAAACAAAAAAAAATGTAAAAATACCATAAAAATCCCTAAAACATAAAAACCCTAAAAACCTTGGGAAACCCTAATAAAAATGTAAAAACCTAAAAATAATTAAAACACCTACAAAAATAAGAAACACTAAAAACTGTAAATGACCATAAAACCCTAACCCCCAAAACAATAAAAAACCCCAAAAATCTATAAAACCCCTAAAAACATCTAAAACTCCAAAAAGTCTTTAAACCATGAAAAAAGTTAAAAAAATAAAAATAACTTAAACTCAAAAAAATCACTAAAAACCCAAAAAACACAAAAAAAGTATAAAAATTGAAAAAACTCCCTATGAAAGTCCAAAAAATGAAAAAAAACTAGAAAACTTAAACCACCAAAAGAACATTAAAACCCTATAAACAATTAATGACCCTAAAAATCCTAACAATTTCTAAAAACCCTAAAATCCCTAAACACCCTAAAAACCATAAAATCATAAAATCCCTAAAATGTCCTTAAAAATTTAAAACCCCTCAAAACTATGAATCCCCTACGAAAATATTAAAATCCTAAAAACCCTAAAAACACATAAAAAACCTAAAAAATGCTAAAAACCCTAAAAGATCTTAAAAACCCTAAAAAACCATAAACCCCCTAAAAATCATAAAAACATTTAAAACCAATAATGTACATAAATAACCACTAAAAACCAAAAACCCCTTTAAAACCCAAAAATGATAAAAATAACTATAAACCCTAAAAAACTCAAAAAACACCTAAAACCCCAAAAAAATAAAAAACCTTAAATATCTTAAAATACCCTAAAACCCCCATAATTTCTAAATATCAATAAAAACATAAAACACCTAAAAAACTTAAGCAAATATTAAAAACTAAATACACTTAAACCCATAAAAAACATAACAAATTCTAAAACCCCTAAAACTCCTAAAGAGACTCTAAAAACCTGAAAACCTTTAAAAACCATAACATCCCCTATTAACATTAAAAACCGAAAACCCAAAAAACCCTTAAAAACCCACTAAAAACAATTAAAACCCCTAAAACCCCTAAAAAGTTACAAAAATATAATAAACCTTCAAATCCCATAAGACTCGAAGAAACCATAAAAATAAAAAAAAACATAAAACCCTAAAACTCCTCAAAATCACTAAAAACCATAAAAACTATAAAAATCATAAAAATCACCAATAACCATAAAACCCATAAGAACATTAATAACCTATAATACAGCATAAAAACCCAAAATAACGATTAAAAATAAAAAAACCCAATAAAATACTAAAAATTATAAAAAACTCTAAATCCATAAAAACCCCTATATATCATAAAAACATAAAAATCCTCAAAATTTTTGAAAATGTAAAAATACCTTAAACCCCCCAAAAAACCTAAAAACACTGAAAATCCTAAAAAACATAGGAAATCTCAAAAACCCTTAAAACTATAAAAACCTTAAAATACCCTAAAAATATAAAAAACACCTAAAAACTATAAAACCACTAAAAACCATTAAAACCCATAAAAACCCTAAAACAATAAAAATTCCAAAAAACCATTAAACCCATAAAAATGTTAAAAAATCTAAAAAACCATAAAAGCTAAAAACTCAAACCATCCCTAAAAGCCCAAAAAAATCCAAAAAAAATCTAAAATTCCTAAAAAACAATTTATTTTGAAAATACATAAAACCCAAAAAAACCAATAAAATTCTTTAAAAACCCTAAAAATCCCTAAAAATATAAAACCCTAAAAACCCTAAAGTGTCCTAAGAAAACCATGAAAACATAAAACATATTAAAACCCCTCAGAACCCATAAAACCCAAAAAACACCAAAAAAATATAAAACCCTAAAAACCAAAAAACCAAAAAATCTTAAAAAAATCATAAATATCCAAAAATCCACTAAAAATCACTGAAAACATAACAAACCTAAAAACCCTTAAAATCCAAAGAAACCCCTAAAATCCGAAAACTCAAAAAATCCCTAAAAAACCTTAAAACACTAAAAAAATCTAAAATCCTTTATAAAAACCTAAAAATCTTAAAATTCCCCCAAACCTTAAAAGATATAAAAATAATAAAAGCCCTACTAATCACTAAAAAAGAAAAAACCCTAAAAAAAATAAAAACACCTAAAAAAACATAAAAACCTAAAAACTATTAAAACCCATAAAAAAGATGAAAGATACAAAAAACCATAAAAGAACCTAAAACTGTAAAACCCCTTAAAAAGTCCTTAAAAATTATAAAAACCTTAAAACACTAAACACTATAAAAACACACTAAAATCTCTAAAAACCCTTTTTACCCCAAAAATATAAAAATATTCTAAAAAAATAAAAATCCATAAAAAACTCAAAAAAGTCCTAAAACCCAAAAATCCAAAAAAACACGAAAACCCCTAAAAATCCTAAAACCCCTAAAAATCCATAAAAATGCTAAAAACCATAAAAATCCTAAATATCCCTAAAAACCTAAAAAACCTAAATCCTTAAAATCCATAAGAAAACCATAAAAACATAAAAAACCTTAAAAACACAAAACCCCCTAAAATCCTAATAACCATAAACCACAAAAAAGGTTAAAATCCCAAATAATGCCCTAAAAAGCACTAAAAAAATCGAAAAAACCCATTACGCCTAATAAATTTAAAAAACACCTAAAACCCTTGAAAACCATAGAAAATAAAAAAAATAAAAATCCCAAAAAAGAATGAAACCCCTTTAACCCTAAAAACCCTGAAAACCTTCAAAATCCCTAAAAACAATAAAAACAATAAAAATTATAAAAAAGCCAACAAAATATCAAAAATGTAAAACACCGTAAGAACACTGAAAACCCCTAATAAAACCATAATAACCTAAATACTCTAAATACCGTAAAATTCTAAAAATGCTAAAAACCCAAAACCCTCAAAATCTGTAAAACAATAAAACCATAAAAATACAAAAAAATACATAAACATCCATAAATTACAAGTAACCCTAAAACCCAGAAAAACCCTAAGAAAATCTTTAAAATGTAAAATAACTAAAACCTCTAAAAACCTAAAAAGTGAAAAAAACCATAAAAACCCTAAAAATATCCTATAAACCATAAAAACACACAAAAACCCATAAAAACAAATAATTTTTTTTTAAAAATACTAAAAACCCATAAAAACCTTAAAAACCATATAAAACCTGTTAAAACCCAAAAAACATTAAAAAATATAAAAACAAAAAACAATCTAAAAAATTTAAAACCCCAAAAAAAAAATCCTAAAAACCCAAAAATCCCTCAAAATCCCAAAAAACAATAAAAACCATAAAATTACTATAAATCCATAAAAATCCCTAAAGACATAAAAAAAATAAAACCCTAAAAACCCCTAAGAAAAACATAAAACCATAAAAGAAATTAAAACCCCTCAAAACATAAAATCCCAAAAAATGATGAAAACAAAATATCCTTAAAGTCCTAAAAAACCCTTTAAACACCTCAAAACCCTCAAAATACCAAAATAGATTAAAAACTATAAAAATTCTTGGGAGCCCCTAAAAATCCTTAAAACCAAAAGTAACCCTAAAAACTATGAAAACACTAAGAAAAATATAAAAAGAGAAAACACTTAAACCTCCAAAAAACAAAAAATGCTAGAAACCCTAAAAAAATCCTAAAAACCATCAATATCCCTAAAATACCTAAAAATAATAGTAATCTTAATAATTACATAAAAAAACAAATAAAATAAAACACCTGAAAAACCCCAAAATCCCATATGAAAACCCTAAAAATATAAAAACTATTGAAATCCCTAAAAAAATAAAAAACAATAAAACCCTTAAAACACTAAAAAGACCCTTAAAACCCTAAAAACCCCTATAAACTAAAAGAATAAAAAAATATAAAAACACAAAAATCCCTAAAAACCCACTAAAGAATCTAAAATAAAATTAAATTCATAATAACTTTAAAAACTATAAAGAACCTTAAAACCCTAAAAATTATAAAAAAACCAAACAAACTAATAACCATAAAAACCATTGAAACAATAAAAATCCTCAAAATTCATCAAAACCCAAAAAACTATTAAAACCTACAAAGATACTTAAAAACCCATAAATAAATAAAACCCCATAAAAACCATGAAAACCCATAAGAAAATTGTAAAAAACTAAACACACATAAAACCCCTAAAACCATAAAAAACATAAAAAACAAAGAAAAAAGAAAAAACCCATAAAACCCCTCCAAATACCTAAAACCCCTTGAAACTCAGGGAAGATGTCAGCACTCTCTCTTGGGTTATCTCTCCTTGCACTACGTTCTCTTGAGATTACTCTTGGATATCGCGGCTTTGCTTCATCGATCTACTGCTTTATCCTTCCATTTTCGGCCTCCTCTCCTTCTTAGAGTGGGTGTCATGGTTTGGTAGGGTGTGGTGGTCATCACTTTTGGTGGTGAGGGATCTGGCTTTGTGTGGTGTGCCTTGCTTCATCATATTCCTTAAGAAAGGTCTTGCGTTAGGGTTTCTTTCTGGAAGATCAACTATTTTGGTGGAGGGTGTGAATGGGATTGTTAGAAGTGCGACATAATGATTTAGCATTCTCTGTCATCGTCGATGCGGTGTTTTCATCAGACTCCTTGAACCTACTGTAGGGTTTCATTCTAGTGGATCGGCTTTCTCAGTGGGAGGCGTGACTGGATTCGGTATATGTGAGACATGATATCTCGGCAGTCGAAATTGTAGTCCTCACATCTGATTCTAGATCTATGTTTGGGATGGGTTTTTCGGATCTTCTGGCTTTATGATAGGATACAATGGATGCAGAGGGTGATACATCAGATTGGTGGTGGTGTTCTTGATTCTTTTTTATGGGATTTCATATCGTCTTATCACCGGTTTGCGCAGAAGATGATGGTTCATGTTTTTAGTTCCCCAGCTTCGTATTGGTTTTTACGCTGTTGATGACAGGATGGATAATTTGTGTTGCATTTTGGTTGCTATGGTGGACTATGTATTCCTGAGTTGTGGTTGGGTTAGTTGTGAATTTTTTCTCATGGTGGAGTTTGGTTTTTTTGAGTGGCGTTGGGCACTGTCTTGGTATGAGGTGAGATTACAAGGCTGCTAGAGGGGTTATATGGTTCTCAGTGTGAACAAAGAGTTATGGGTGCTGAAGATTGGTTCTTGGCATGGGTGTGGGTTATTTTCATCCTATGTTTCTGGATGTACTTCTAGGTGTGAAATTATGGAAGCTGATTGGTTTGGAGGTCATAGTTTCTTAGATCTCAGTTGCTGGGTGACGGTTGCTGCTAAACTGATTGATGATGAATGTTATGGTTAGAAATTTGATGCTGGTAGTTCTTTGTTTCTGGTGATGGATCTACTTGGCAAGGAGGCGATGTATGATGGAAACTATGTTGTAGGATAATGGTTGTTGATTTGTTGGGAGGTGCTAATGGAGATGTTTTTTAATTTCTTCTATGTGTACTTTCTGTGTGCCTTTTGGGTTTCTTGTGTGTTTTCTGGTTTCTTGGGGATGTCTAGGACTTGTGGGTTATGGGTTGATTGACCACTCCCCTCCCTTATTTTATTTTTTATTTTTTATAATAAATGGGGGGGTATAAATAGCTTGGTCCTGCATCTAATTTTCCCTAAAACCCCTATGAAACCATGAAAATCATAAAAAGGCACTAAATATCACTAAAAATGTAAAAACCCCTAAAAACCCTGGAAAACATGAAGAAAAACTTGAAAACCAAAAAACATTTAAAACACTTATAAAATCTAAGAAATGTTAAAAAACCCTAAAGACCCATAAAATAATAAACTACCATAAAACCCTTACAAAACCAAAAAACCCATCAAACCCCTAAACAACTAAAAACTCTAAAAACCCTAAAACAACACAAACATTAAAAAACTCTAAAAACCATAAAACACATAAAAACTCAAAAAACCCTAAAATCTCAATAATTTAAGAAATACCTAAAAACCCCTAAAAACCAAGAAAATAAAAAAACCATAAAAATCCATTAAAATAGAAAAAACACTAAAAATTCCTAAACACATAAAAATCTATAAAACTCTAAAAAAACTCTAAGAAAACAATAAATACTGAAGAAAACATAAAATACCTAAGAACCTAAAAATTGCTAAAAAACCTAAAAACCCTAAAACCCATCAAAATCCATAAAAACCATAAAAAACATCAATATCCTAAAAAACCCCAAAAATACATAAAAAAAAACCCAAAAAAACCTGACAAAATGAAAAGAAAACCTAAAAACCTAAAAACACTTAAAACCCCTAACACATAAAAAAATCTAAAAACACTAAAAGACCTATATCCTTTAAAAAACCATAAAAACCATAAATCCACTAAAAAATATAAAACTCCATTAAACCCCTAAAAACATTAAATTAATCTAAAACCCTTAAATCCCATAGAAAACTAAAAAACCCCTAAAAACCCAAAATAACATAAAACCCTTAAAAACCATCAAATTCAATAAAACCCCTAAAAACAAAAAAAAATATCAAAGAAGACCTATAAAATCTCTTAACACATAAAAACACTAAAAACCTTGGAAAACCCTAAAAAAACAAAAAACACTTATATCCCCAAAAACCTAATATTATTAAAAAAATAACAAAAACCATTAAAATCCATAAAACTATAAAAACCATAAAAATTTCTAAAAGTTTGTAAAAATAACTAAACATTTAAAAAACCTTATAAACCTTGAAAATCCCAAATAAAATCTAAAAACATAAAAACTCATAAAACCCATAAGTAAAACTAAAAAACACTAAAAAACCAAAAAACCCAAAAAACCTAAAAATTCCTGAAATCCCTCAAAATACAAAAACCCCTAAAAAATATTGAAAAAACCTTTGAATCCCTAAAACATGAAAAATAATAACAATCCTAAAACCCCTAAAAAAATTAAAAACAAAAAAACAAACCCTAAAAAACCTAAAAACGCTAGTATCCCTAAAAGACCCTAAAAAGGTTAAAAAAACCTAAAAACCATTAAATCCAAAAAAAACAAACCTCAAAAAACCAAACAACCATGAAATAACTAAAAAATCTTCAAAAAACCTTAAATCCCTAAAAACCTAAAAACCACATTAAAATCATAAAAAATACCTAAAAATCCCCAAAAACCAAAAACTCTCTAAAAACCCTAAAAACACTTAGATAACATTAAATACCTAGAAACACTCAAAACCGATAAAAACATAAAAATACTAAAAACCCTAAAACCCTAAAACCCCTAAAAACCATAAAACTCCTCAAAATCCCTAAAAACTAGAAAATCCACAAAAATGAAAAAAATCCCTATAAATCACTAAAAATATAAAAAAACCTAAAACCCTAAAACCCATAAGATAACCATAAAAACCTAATAAAATTTACACCCCTAAAACCCTAAAAAACACAAAAACCTTGAACACCCCTAAACCCATCAAAATCCCTAAAAACCTTAAAAATTCTTAAAAATCCTAAAAAAATCCTTAATAACAATGAATAAACATTCGAAAATATTTAAACCCCTAAAAACACCTAAACCCTTAATAATCATAACAATTTAAAAATCCTAAATAATCAAAGCCCTTAATACCTCTACCCCCCCAAATATATAAAAACCCTAAAAACAAAAAAAATACAAAAAACCCCCCTAAAATACATAAAACATAAAAAACCCTATTAACCATTAAAAACAAAACTAAAACATAAAAACCTAAAATCACTTAAACCCTTAAAAAACCTCAAAAACACTAAAAAGAATAAAAAATCCTAAAGACCATAGAACCCTAAAAGCCCTGGAAATCCCTAAAAACCCAAAAACCCATAAAAATCCTAAGAGGCCCTAAAATCCCAATAAATTTAAAAGACCTGCTAAATTCTGAAAAAACAAAGAAAACCTTACAAACCTAAAAACACTTAAAATCCCCAAAAACCTAAAAAACGTTGAGAACCCTGAAAGACCCTAAGAACCATAAAAACCCCTAAGAACGAAAAATCCCCTAAAACCCTTGAAAACAAAAAACCCATAAAATCCCTAAAACTGCAAAAAACATTAAAAACTGTAAGAAAACTCAAGAAATCCCTAAAAACCAAAAAACCAAAAAACCCATAAAAATCCCATAAAATCCTAAAAACCCCTAAAACCCCCTAAAAATACAAGAAAATGTAAACACCCCTAAAAATCCAAAAAAACCCTAAGAAAACCTTAAAAAATTAAAACACTTAAAACCCCTAAAAACCCTAAAAATGATACAAATGAAGAGAAACCTAAAAAACGTAAAACCCCTCGAATCCCTAAAACCCTGAGAAGGTATTAAAATCAAAAAAAATCTAAATACCATAAAAACACCAAAGAAAACCTTAAAAACCTAAAAAACACTTAAAACTCCAAAAAACCCTTAAAAATGCTAAAACCCTTAAATACCCTAATCCGACCCTAGAAACCCAAAAACCCCCCAAGAAACCATTAAAACTCCGTTAAATCATAAAAACACAGAAACCCATAAAAAACTAAAACCCACAAAAACCCATAAAACCCCATAAAACCCCTAAAATTTTAAAAAATATATAAATTAACTTAAAACCACTAAAAATCTCAAAAAACCCAAAAAAACAATAAAACCCTAAACCCACTAAAAATACCAAAACCTCTCAAAATAATTAAATACCCTGAAATCAATAATAATGCTAAAATCCCTAAAAATATCTAAAAATATAAAAAACAATAAAAACCAAAAATACCATAAAACTCAAAAAACACTTAAAACACATAAAAAATGCTAAAACCCTAAAAACCCCAAAACCAAAAAACCCCTTAAAACCATAAAAGTCATAAAAGACATAAAAATCTATAAAAACAAAAAATAGCATAAAACCCTAAAAATGATAAGAGAACCTTAAAACCCTAAAAACACTTAAAACACCTAATAACATAAAAAACTCTAGAAACACTAAAATCCCTAAAACCTAAACCCCCCTAAAACCATAGAAAAAACAAATAAAGAACCATTCCACTGAAGAGGCCTCTGAGCGGCGGCTCTCTACTCCTCCTCGCACCGCCTAGGTTTTCCTCTTCTTTCTTCCTCCTCCATCCTCCAGCGAGGTCCGACCTCGGTGATTCCTATCCCGCTTCGGCTCGGAAACTGCTGGTGTTGGCTTTGCGTGTTCTGGTCGGTGCGGTGGTGGCTTGGTCGCGCCCATATTGCTCCAGATCTGGTGCGTTGGGTCTTCGGATGGGGGGATCTTTCCTGTCTTTACCGATGCACGTCCCACCTCCTGATATTGCTTCTTGGTGCCTGGTTTCGGGTTCCGAAATGCTGTGAAGGTTCCCCTCTCATTCTTCAGGTTCGTTCTGAACTTCTAGTGTTCCTTGTTTCGGGACCCAGTTTCATTGCTGCGAAGGTTCCCCTCCCGGCTCAAGATCACCAGTCAGCTTCTGGCATGCCTGGTTCAAGACCCGGCTTCGGTTGCTGCTCCCCCTTCCAGATTCTGATCAGTTGCATATCTGGTGGTCCCGAAGCTGACTTATCTACAGGGCTCCTCCATTTTGTTTGCCTTACGCCAGATCTGGAGGGCGCAGTGTCAACCCCGGCATGCTTCCGGACCCTCAAATGTCTTCCTGGTTCGATGTCGGCTGCAGGTATGGCTTGGTGTGCTCAGGTTCGGGTCATGTTGCTTGGAGGAGGGAGGCTTTGGTTATTCTTCTGATTCTCTGTCTCTTGCTGCTGCTTATGGTCTTTAGTTGTGGTTTTATGCACTAGTTTTTGACATGCAATGGAGGATTTGATTTGATGTGGGTGCTGGCGTGTTGGTTTGATGGAATGGTTGTCTAGGGAGAGCTTGATCGGATGGGATGGTTATTCCGCGTGGCTGTGATGTTTTGGTGTTGGTGCTGGATGCTGTTCTGGTGCTGGTTGGCTGGAAGGTGTTGTGGTCTTTTTTTCTGGTGGTGAATGGTTGTGGTGGTTTGAAATGGTGCTGTTGGTGCTGATAGAAATTTTCTGCACTGTTTGTTGTTTTGCTGGGAGGTTCTAGATACTGGTTTTTTGAGTTTGGATGCTGCGAGGTGCTAGATGATGGGATGCTGGATGATGGTGGTGGCTGCTTTCCCTTGTGTGTTTTCTTTTTTCGTTCTTGAATTTTCTTTTTTGGGTCTTTTGTCTTGGTTCATTAAGGGTTTTTGGGTGTGGGTCGATTGACCCCTCCCCTCCCTTGTCGGCTGAGTCTCTTTTTCTTTATAATAATTTGTGTGTGTGTGGGGGGGGGGGGGGGGTCGGGAATAGCCCAACCCTCGCATCTTCTTTGCCCCTAAAAACTATAAAAACCCATAAAATCATTAAAAACATTTTAGAACCCATAAAACACAAAACAAATCATAAAAAACTATAAAAACCCATTGAACCCCTTAAAACATTAAAAAACTATAAATAACATTAAAACTCTATAAAACTAAAAAAACCCTAAAACCCAAAAAATCATAAAACTCTAAAAACCCTAAAAAACCCAAAAAACATCAAAATAAGTAAAAATAAAAAAAATCCCAAAAAATCCCAAAAAAACCCAAAAAATCCCAGAAAATCCCAAAAATCGTAAAAAGACATAAAAACCAAGAAAAACCCTTAGAAAACCTTAAAAAACTAAAATCATATTGAGCCCTTAAAAACAAAAAAAAATATGATAAAAAACCTGAAATACCTTAAAAACCCTTAAAACCAGAAAAACAATCAAAATCACTGAAAACACCAAAAACAATAAAAACGTATAAATTCCCTAAAAATACCTGAAAACGTAAAACCCCCATAAGTCATGAAAACCCCAAAGAAAACATTAAAAACCAGAAAATAGTTTAAACCCCCTAAAACCCCAAAAAAAATGCTAAAACCGCCAGACAACACCAAAAGACCCAAAACCCTTTAAAACGCATAAAACCCCTAAAAACATTAAAAATATATAAAACCCCATAAACCACTAAAATATATAAACATAATTTAACCCCTATAAATGTTAAAGGAACTGTACAAACATTAAAAACACTAAAAACTCAAAAAAACCCCAAAAAATTCATAAAACCCCTTATACTCTAAAAAACCCTAAAAACTCTGAAAATCCTTAGAAACCCTAAAAACAAAAAAATACTAAAAAATCCCTAAAAATCCCAAAAAAAAATTAAAAATTGTAAAATCCCTAAGAACCACATAGAAAAACTAAAAACCCATAAAACACTTAAAACCCCTAAAAATCAAAAAATTCTAAAACCCATACAAATTCAAAAATCATTCACAATAAGAAAACTCTAAAACACATAAAAATCCCAAAAAATCCATAAAAAAAATAAAACCCCTTAAAACCATGAAATCCCCAAAGAAAACCCTATAAACGCACATAAAACCCTTAAAAACCTTTAAAATTCTAAAAAACATAAATGTCCCCAAGACCCTAAAAGCCCTAAAAACTATAAACACCCATAAAAACATAAAAACCCTATAAACCAATAAAACCCTAAACGACAGTAAAAACACTAAAAACCCTTTCAACCACTAAACTTTTTAAAAACTCTAAAATACCATAAAACCCTAAAACCCTCAAAAACCCTAAAAATACTAGAAAATTATAAAACACCTAAAAAACTCTTAAAAATACCTATAAAATTTAATATCCTTAAAACCCTGAAAATTCATAAGACAAAATTAAAACATAAAAACACCTAAAACCACTAAAAACATAAAAAAAACTAAAAACCTTAAAAATCCTTGAAACCCTAAAAGCACTAAAATACATAAACCCCTAAAAACCTTAAATGAGCTTAAACCCATTAAAACCCTTAAAACCCAGTAAAAACTATAAAAACCTTTTGAACCCCAAAAAATGCTGAAAAAAATCAAAAAAATCTTTTAAAACACCAAAAAACTGAAAAACCCTAAAAACCCAAAAAAAACCCAAAACCCCTTAAAACCCTAAAACCTAAGAAAAAACCATAAGTAACAATTAAAAACCTAAAAAATATAAAAACCACTAAAAACACTCAAAACCATCAAAACCACTTAAATACAGAAAAACATCAAATTCCATAAAATCCATAAAACCTCATAAAAATCCAAAACAAGACCTAAAAACCATAAAATATAAGAACAAAAAAAACTTATAAACCTTGAGAAAATATTAAAAACCAAAAAATAATTAATACTCCAAAAACCAAAAAAGGATAAAAACCCTAAAACACCAAAAAAGGTCAAAAAAATATAAAACCCCTCAAAATATAAAAAAAAACATAAAAAACATAAAAACCCAAAGAATAAATAAAAATTCTAAAAAACCACTATAAACTCTAAAAACCATTTAGACCCCTAAAATTTTAAAAACCTATAAAAATACTTAAAACTCTAAGAAACTCAAAAAAACCTAAAAACCCAGAATACCATAAACCCTAAAAAACCTTAAAAATGCTAAACCCCTAAAAATCCAAAAAAACATAAATCCCCATAAAAATATTAAAAAATACTTAAAAATTCTGAAAAAAAATTAAAAAAATTGAAAACCCATAAGATAATGGTGGAAACCTGAAAAAACATAAACCCTTAAATACATAAAAATGCTAAAAACCAGAAAAAATTCCTAAAACCCTTAAAACCCCGAAAACCCCTGAAAACATAAAAAAGCCTAAAAACCCAAGAAAACCCGTTAAACAACTAAAATTTTAAGAAACTATATAACTATTTAAAACCATAAAAAACTCAAAAAAAAACTAAAAACACACAATAATAAAAAATACCCTAAAACCTCTAAAACCTGAGAAATCACTAAAAACCATAAAAATCCTAAATTTTTTAAAAAACTACTATAAACATAAAAAACACTAAAACCCTAAAAACTCCTAAGAAATACCTAAAAACCTAAATACTATTAAAACACCTAAAACCTAAAACACTAAATGCCCTAAAAACCCCTCTAAATTCTAAAAAACCCAAACCCCTAAAATTCCAGAAACACTAAAACTATAAAAATTCAAAAAGATACATAAAAATATTTAAAAACATTAAAATCCTTAAAACACTGAAAATCCCAAAGAAAACGTTAAAAACCTAAAATCAATTTAAACCCAAGAAACCCTGAAACACGCTAAAAATAAGAAATTTTATTAAAAACAATTAAAATCCCTAAAAAAGTTAACAAAACCATTAAAAACCAAAAAAATACCTAATATTTCCAAAAATTCTAAAACCCCCAAAAAAATTGAAACCCCTATGTAAATATTAAATACCTAAATACACTTAAAACCAATAAAGCCATAAAACCCTGAATAACACTAAATGACCCTAAATAACCCACATAATCCGTAAACATTTATAAAATTCATTTTAAAAACACTAAAAATCCACAAAAAACATTTCAAGAGCCAAAAAAACTTTATTTTTTTTAATAAAACCTTAAAAACATAAAAACCTATAAAACCCCTAAAGACATAAAAAAACTCAAAAATCCTAAGAAACCCTAAAAAACCAGAAAAACCTTAAAAACCATAAAACAACTAAAACACTAAAAAACCACTATAAAAATATAAAATTCATTTAAACCCCTAAAACATAAAAAACTATAAAAACCATAAAAACCATAAAACACTAAACAATCCTCAAAATCCCCAAAACACTAAAAAACCATAACAATCCATAAAAATCCCTAAAAACCATAAATACATAAGATCCATAAAAACCTTAAAAACCCAATTAAAACCTTAGAAACATAATAAAACTTAAACCCCCAAAAAACCTAAAAAAGCTAAAACTACTAAAAGACCTAAAAACCAAAAAACCAAAAAAACCTAAAAACACAAAACCCCCTAAAATCCCTAAAAATCATAAAAAAATAAATTCAACTAAAATATCTAGAACCCTTTAAACCCCTAAAAATGTTAAAAAAATTAAAAACCTTAAAAATTAAATAAAACTAAAAAAACTAAAAAACCATAAAAACCCTAAGAACCATAAATATTCACTAAAACTAAAAAAACAATTATAAAAATCCAAAAAAATCCCAAAAAACATAAAAACCTTGAAAACATCTATGAAAACCAGAAAAACCTATAAATATTAACATCCCTAAGAAATAAAAATAGTAAACAAAACTCTAAAACCCTAAAACCCTAAAAATCCTAAAACCTCTAAAAATCCATAAAATATCAAAAAACCCATAAAATTCCAACAAATGATAAAAATATCGAGAAACATAAAAAAAATACTCAAAACCCTAAAAGCTACTAAGTTATCCTTAAAAAATAAAAATATTTTAAACACCTAAAAAACCTAAAAACAACTAAAAAACCAAGAAACCCTATAAAACCTAAAATTCATAAACCCCCAAAAACACAGAAACCCATAAAACCCCATAAGAACCCTAAAAAACAAAAAATAATCTAATTTTTTTTAAAACCCTTATAGTGATAAGAACTCTAAAAAACCCTAAAACCCCTAAAATCTCAAAAAACCCTAAAATTTCAAAAAATGAATAAAAACTGAAAAACCCTACAAATACTAAGAATCCTTACAAACCCAAAAAAAAATTAAAAAACAAAAAATCCCTAAAAATACTTTAAAACATAAAATCCTTAAAAACCTAAAAACCCTAAGAAAACCTTAAAAACCTAAAATAGATAAAACCCCAAAAAATCCTAAAAACGATAAAACCCTAAAACCCAAAAAACCCCAAAAAACCTTAAAAAACCTATAACTCATAAGAACTCTAAAATACCACAAAATGTTTTTAAAACGTTTCAAATGACTAAAACTGTTAAAAATTAAATAAAATGCATAAAACTCCTAAAAAACAAAAAAACACTACAACCCAAAAGAAACCAAAAAACCAAAAAAAATCCTAAAAAACCTAAAACCCCTCAAAATCCCTAAAAACCTAAAAACAATAAAAATAAAAAAATACCTAAAAATACATTGAAATTTAGAAACCCCTAAAAACCTTGAAATCCCCTAAGAAAATATTAGAAACCTAAAAACACTTAAGTCCCCTAAAAACTGGAAAAAAGTAAAACACCTAAAACCCCTAAAAAAAATCAAAATCCCTAAAAACCATACAAAAGAAAAAAAAATCCAAAAAAGAATCAAATTCCATAAAAACATAAAAAAACCCACTGAAATCCCCAAATAAGATATTAAGAACCAAAAAACACTTAAATCCCTAAAAAGTAAAAATGAAAACAACCCTTAAAAACCCTAAAAACAATATGATAAAAAACAAAAAATCCTATAAAATACTAAACCCCCATAAAACCCCTTTAAACACAAAAAATATACTACTATTTTAAACCCCTAAAATCAATACAAACCCTGAAAACCATGAAACCAGTAAAAAAACACAAATAAACCCAGAAACCCAAAAAACTAAAAAAACTCTGAAAACCCTAAAAACCCTGAAACCCCTAAAAATCCCTCAAAACCCAAAAAACCATAACATATCTGAAAACCTAAATAACCGAAAAATATACAAAACTTATGTAAACCTTAAAATCCTAAAAAAATTTAAACCCCTAAAAAACATAAAAAGTGATAAAACCCCTAAAAACCTCAAAATCCCTAAAAACCCAAAAAAATCAATAAAAACCCAACAAACAAATAAAAATCATAAAAACTCACTAAAAATATCTAAAAAGTAAAAACCCTAAAATCCTAAAAACATTAAAATCCCCATGAATGCTTCAGAAACCTAAAAACAGTTCAAATCTCTAAAAACCATAAAACCCCTAAAAAAACTTAAAAATCCTAAAAACCATAAAAATCCAAAAATATATTTAAAAATCCCTAAAAACCCCTAAAAATGTAAAAAACCCCTAAAATCCAGGAAAACCCCTAAGAAACCCATAAAAAACTAAAAACACATAAACCCCTAAAATCCATAAAATTTTTAAAATCACTAAAAGCATTGAAACCCTAAAAACTCAAAAAATAATCAAAATCCCTAAAACCATAAAAAACTTAAAAAATCGAAAACAAATCACCAAAATATAAAAAATAATAAAAACAATAAAAAAAATTTAAAAAATAAGAACACATAAAACCCCTAGAAACATAAAAAACCCTAAAACCATAAAAACCCTAAAATCTTGAAAAAACCAACAAAACACCTAAAAAACATAAGAAAACTAAAACCCTATAAAATCTCTAAAACCACAAAAACACTAAAAAGGAATCAAACCGCTAAAACATTAAAAACTATAAAAAACAAAAAAACTAAAAAACTAAATACAACCATAAATCCCTTAAACACCTCAAAACCCCTCCAAACCATGAAAAACCCTAAAAATCCTAAAAATCCCTAAAACCCAAAAAATGTAAAAAACCAGAAAAATCTTGAAAACCCCCCAAAAAACATTAAAAACCTAAAAACACTTAAACTCCAAAAAAACTAAAAATTCTAAAACAACTTAAAAACCCTAAAAACCCTAAAAACCCTAAAAACCCAAAAACCTTCAAAATCCTGAAATACCCTAAAAACCATAAAAATATTAAAAAATCCCTAAAAATCTCTAAAAACATAAAAAATCCTAAAAACCATGACAATCCTTAAAAAACCATAAAAACCATAAAAACCTAAAAACACTTAAAAACCCTAAAAACCTAAAAAGATTCTAAAACCCCAAAAACCCCTTAAACACCCTAAATATTCTTAAACTCCTTAAATCCTTACAAACCCAAAATACCCCATAATAAGTATAAAAAACCAGTAAAAACACTAAAATCCATTTAAAACCCTAAAAATGTTAATAACTCTAAAAAAATTTGAAACCCCCAAAAAAAATTAAAACAAAGTATTAAAAATCCGAAAAACCCAAACAACCACAAGGAACCATGAAAATCCCTACAAACTCTAAAAAACATTAAAATATTTAGAAAACCCAAAAAATATATAAAAACATAAGAACCCTAAAAATACTTAAAAAACATAAAATAAACATAAACACATTAAAAAAATTAAACCCCTAAAAGCCTAAATATGCTAAAATCCCTAAAACCCCTAAAAACCCTAAAACCTCAAAAATTACATAAAAACATAAAAACCTAAAAAATTCTAAAAATGATCAAAATGACCATAAAACCCATAAAACCTACTGAAAACCATAAAACACCTTGAACCCTTAAAAACCTTAAAACATCATAAAAACCCTAAAACCACTGAAAACACAAAAAACCATTTAAATTCATAAAAATGATAAAAATATCTAAAAATCATAAAAGCCTTAAAATACTAAAAAACCCCTAAAAACCCAAAAAACAATAAAAACCCAAAAAACACTAAAACCCGCCCAAAACCCCTAAAAATTATAAATAACCATAAATATCCAAAAATAGCCAAAAAAATTCATAAAAATGAAAAAACCATAAATCCCTTGAAAAACATAAAAAAACATAAAACCCATAAAATCGCTAAAAACACTAAAACCCCTAAAACCACCAAACCCATAAAAACCATAAATACCCTAAATACCCTAAATACCCATAAAACCCAAAATAATATACTAAAACACTAATAACCATTTAAACCCCTAAAAATTTCAATAAAATTTAAAAAACCTAAAAAATCCAAAAAACAAAAAAACCCAAAAAACCACAAAACCCATAAAAACCCTAAAAACCCGTAAAAACCCTAAAACACCTAAAAACAAAAAATTCATAAAAATCGTCAGGAAATCCCTAAAAATACCTTAAAAAATAAAACCCCTTAAAAACTAAAAAACCAAAAGAAAATCCTAAAATCCTAAAAACACTTAAAATCACTAAAAAACGGAATAAACCATAAAAAACCTAGAAACCGTAAAAACCCTAAAACCCTCAAATCCATTAAAACTGTAAATGACCATAAAAATCCTAAAAAATTCCCTAAAAATCCATATAAATATAAAAACCCTAAAAAAATTAAGAAAACCTTAAAAACCTAAAAAAATAAAACCCCTAAAAACCTTAAGAAAACCTTAAAAATTTTAAAACACATAAAACCCCTAAAAACCCTAAAAATGTCATAAACCATAAAACACTAAAATATATAAACATAATTTAACCCCTAAAAATGTTAAAGGAACTATACAAACATTAAAAACACTAAAAACTCAAAAAAAACCCTAAAAAATTCATAAAACCCCTTATACTCTAAAAAACCCTAAAACTCTGAAAATCCATAGAACCCATAAAAACAAAAAAAATACTAAAAAATCCCTAAAAATCCCTAAAAAAATAAAAAATTGTAAAATCCCTAAGAACCACCTAGAAAAACTAAAAACCCATAAAACACATAAAACCCCTAAAAATCAGAAAATTCTAAAACCCCTAAAAATTAAAAAATCATTCACAATAAAAAAACTCTAAAACACATAAAAATCCCAAAAAATCCATAAAAAAATTAAAACCCCTTAAAACCATGAAATCCCCCAAGAAAACCCTATAAACGCACATAAAAACCTTAAAAACCTTTAAAATTCTAAAAAACCTAAATGTCCCCAAGACCCTAAATCCCTAAAAACTATAAACACCCATAAAATCATAAAAACCCTAGAAACAAATAAAACCCTAAACCACAATAAAAACACTAAAACACTTTAAACCACTAAATTTTTTAAAAGCTCTAAAATACCATAAAACCCTAAAACCCTCAAAAACCCTAAAAATCCTAGAAAAATATAAAACACCTAAAAAACTCTTAAAAATACCTATAAAATTTAATATCCTTAGAACCCTGAAAATTCATAAGACAAAATTAAAACATAAAAACACCTAAAACCACTAAAAACATAAAAAATACTAAAAACCTTAAAAATCCCTGAAACCCTAAAAACACTAAAAAACATAAACCCCTAAAAACCTGAAATAACCTTAAACCCATTAAAACCCTAAAAACCCAGTAAAAACTATAAAACCTTTTAAACCCCAAAAAATGCTGAAAAAAATCAAAATGTTTTTTTAAAAGACCAAAAAACTAAAAAAACCTAAAAACCCAAAAAAAAAACCCAAAACCCCTTAAAAACCTAAAACCTAGCAAAAAACCATAAGTAACACTTAAAAACCTAAAAAATATAAAAACCACTAAAAACAATTAAAACCATTAAAACCCCTTAAAAACAGAAAAACATCAAATTCCATAAAATCCATAAAACCTCATAAAAATCCAAAACAAGACCTGAAAACCATAAAATATAAGAACAAAAAAAACTTATAAACCCTGAGAAAATATTAAAAACAAAAAAATACTTAAAAATCCAAAAACCAAGAAAGGATAAAAACCCTAAAAAACCAAAAAGTTCAAAAAAATATAAAACCCCTCGAAATATAAAAAAAACATAAAAAACATAAAAACCCTATGAATAAATAAATATTCTAAAAAACCACTATAAACTCTAAAAACCATTTAGACCCCTAAAATTTAAAAACCTATAAAAATACTTAAAACTATAAGAAACTCAAAAAACCTAAAAACCCAGAATACCATAAACCCTAAAAAACCATAAAAACACTAAAACCCCTAAAAATCCATAAAAACATAAAACCCCATAAAAATATTAAAAACTAATTAAAAATTCTGAAAAAAATTAAAAACATTGAAAACCCATATGAATATGGTAGAAACCTGAAAAAACATAAACCCTTAAATACATAAAAAATGCTAAAAACCCAAAAAAAATTCCAAAAAGCCTTAAAACCCCGAAAACCCCTGAAAATATAAAAAACCCTAAAAACCCAAGAAAACCCATTAAACAACTAAAATTTTAAGAAACTATATAACCATTTAAAACCGTAAAAAACTAAAAAAAACCTAAAAACACACAATAATAAAAAATACCCTAAAACCTCTAAAACCTGAGAAATCACTAAAAACCATAAAAATCCTAAAAAATTATGAAAAACTACTATAAACATAAAAAACACTAAAACCCTAAAAACTCCTAAGAAATACCTAAAAACCTAAATACTATTAAAACACCTAAAAACCTAAAACACTAAATGACCTAAAACCCCCTCTAAATTCTAAAAAACCCAAACCCTTAAAATTCCAGAAACACTAAAACTATAAAAATTCAAAAAGATCCATAAAAATATTTAAAAACATTAAAATCCTTAAAAACACTGAAAATACCAAAGAAAACGTTAAAAACCAAAAATAATTTAAACCCAAGAAACCCTGAAACACACTAAAAATAAGAAATTTTATTAAAAACAATTAAAATCCCTAAAAAAGTTAACAAAACCATTAAAAACCAAAAAAAAAATACCTATTATTTCCAAAAATTCTGAATCCCCCCAAAAATTTGAAACCCCTATGTAAATATTAAATACCTAAATACACTTAAAACCAATAAAGCCATAAAATCCTGAATAACACTAAATGACCCTAAACAACCCACATAATCCGTAAACATTTATAAAATTCATTTTAAAAACACGAAAAATCCACAAAAAACATTTCAAGAGCAAAAAAAACTTGAATTTTTTTTAATAAAATCTTAAAAACATAAAAACCTATAAAACCCCTAAAGACATAAAAAAACTCGAAAAACCAAAGAAACCCTAAAAACCCAGAAAAACCATAAAAACCATAAAACAACTAAAACACTAAAAAACCACTAAAAAAATAAAATTCATTTAGACCCCTAAAACATAAAAAACTATAAAAACCATAAAAACCATAAAATAGTAAACAATCCTCAAAATCCCCAAAACACTAAAAAAACCATAACAATACTTAAAAATACATAAAAACCATAAATACATAAGTGCCATAAAAACCTTAAAAACCCAATTAAGACCTTAAAAACATAAAAAAACTTAAACCCCCAAAAAACCTAAAAAAGCTAAAACTACTAAAAGACTTAAAAACCAAAAAACCAAAAAAACCAAAAAACATAAAACCCCCTAAAATCCATAAAAATCATAAAAACATAAATTCAACTAAAATATCTAGAACCCTTTAAACCCCTAAAAATGTTAAAAAGAAATTTAAAACCTTAAAAATTAAATAAAACTAAAAAAACAAAAAAAACCATAAAAACCCTAACAACCAGAAATATTCACTAAAACTAAAAAAACAATTAAAAAAATCAAGAGAAACATAAAAAACCCTGAAAACCTCTATGAAAACCTGAAAAACCTAAATATATTAACATCCCTAAGAAATAAAAATAGTAAAAAAAACTCTAAAACCCTAAAACCCTAAAAATCCTAAAACCCCTAAAAATCCATAAAATATCAAAAAACCCATAAAATTCCTACAAATGATAAAAAATATCGAGAAAAATTAAAAAATACTCAAAACACTAAAAGATACTAAGTTAACATTAAAAAATAAAAATATTTTAAACCCCTAAAAAACCTAAAAACAACTAAAAAACCAAGAATCCCTATAAAACCTAAAATTCATAAACCCCCAAAAACACAGAAACCCATAAAACCCCATAATAATTCTAAAAAACAAAAAAAATCTAAAAACTTTTTAAAACCCTTATAGTGATAAAAACTCTAAAAAACCATAAAACCCCTAAAATCTCAAAAAACCCTAAAAATTCAAAAAATGAATAAAAACTGAAAAACCCTACAAATACTAAGAATCCTTACAAACCCTAAAAAAATTAAATAACACAAAATCCCTAAAAATACTTTAAAACTTAAAATCCTTAAATACATAAAAAACCCTAAGAAAACCTTCAAAACCTAAAATAGTTAAAACCCCAAAAAATCCTAAAAATGATAAAACCCTATAACCCAAAAAACCCCTAAAAACCTTAAAAATCCTAAAACTCATAAAAACACTAAAATACCACTAAATATTTTAAAAAAGTTTCAAATGCCTAAAAGTTTTAATAATTAAATAAAATGCATAAAACCCCTAAAAAACAAAAAAACACTACAACCCCAAAGAAACGAAAAAACCAAAAAAGTCCTAAAAAAGCTAAAACCCTAAAAATCCCTAAAAACCTAAAAACAATAAAAATAAAAAAATACCTAAAAATACATTGAAATTTAGAAACCCCTAAAAACCTTGAAAGCCCATAAGAAAATATTAAAAACCTAAAAACACTTAAGTTACCTAAAAACTGGAAAAAAATGTAAAACACCTAAAACCCCTAAAAAACCTCAAAATCCCTAAAAAACATACAAAATAAAAAAAATCCAAAAAAGACTAAAAATCCATAAAAACATAAAAAAACCACTGAAACCCCCAAATAAGATATTAAAAACCAAAAAACACTTAAATCCCTAAAAAGTAAACATGAAAAAAACCCTTAAAAACCCTAAAAACCCTAAGATAAAAAAACAAAAAATCCTAAAAAATACTAAACCCCCATAAACCCCCTTTAAACACAAAATCTCTACTACTATTTTAAAACCCTAAGATCAATACAAACCCTAAAAACCATGAAACCACTAAAAAACAAAAATAAACCCAGAAACCCAAAAAACTATAAAAACACTAAAGACCCTAAAAACCCTGAAACCCCTTAAAATCCCTCAAAACCCAAAAAAACCATAACATCTCTAAAAACCTAAATAACCAAAAAATATACAAAACTTATGTAAACCTTAAAATCCTAAAAAAATTTAAACCCCTAAATAACATAAAAAATGATAAAACCCCTAAAAACCTCAAAATCCCTAAAAACCCAAAAAAAATCAATAAAAACCCAACAAACAAATAAAAATCATAAAAACTCACTAAAAATATCTAAAAAGTAAAAACCCTAAAATCCTAAAAACATTAAAATCCTCATGAATGCTTTAGAAACCTAAAAACAGTTCAAACCCCTAAAAACCATAAAACCCCTCAAAAACCTTAGAAATCCTAAAAACCATAAAAATCCTAAAAAATATTTAAAAATCCCTACAAACCCCTAAATATGTAAAAAACCCCTAAAAGCCAGGAAAACCCCTATGAAACCCATTAAAAAATGAAAACACATAAAACCCTAAAATCCATAAAAATGTTAAAAACACTAAAATCAGTGAAACCCTAAAAACTCAAAAAATAATCAAAAGCCCTAAAACCATAAAAAACATAAAAAATCGAAAAAAATCACCAAAATATAAAAAATAATAAAAACAATAAAAAACATTAAAAAAATAAGAACACATAAAACCCCTAGAAACAAAAAATACCCTAAAACCTTAAAAACCCTAAAATCCCCAAAAAAACCAACAAAACCCCTAAAAAACATAAGAAAACTAAAACCCTATAAAATCTTTAAAACCACAAAAACACTAAAAACGAATCAAACCGCTAAAACATTAAAAACTACAAAAAAAAACAAAAAAACTAAATACAACCATAAATCCCTTAAACATCTCAAAACCACTCCAAACCATGAAAAACCCTAAAAATCCTAAAAATCCTTAAAACAACAAAAATGTAAAAAACCAGAAAAATCATGAAAACCCCCAAAAACACTTAAACTCCAAAAAAATTAAAATTATAAAACAACTTAAAAACCCTAAAAACCCTAAAAACTTAAAAACCTTCAAAATCCCTAAATACCTTAAAAACCATAAAAATATTAAAAAATCCCTAAAAATCTCTAAAAACATAAAAAATCTTAAAAACCATGACAATCCTGAAAAAACCATAAATACCTAAAAACATTTAAAAACCCTAAAAACCTAAAAAGATTCCAAAACCCCATAAACCCCTTGAACACCCTAAATATTCTTACTCCTTAAATCCTTACAAACCCAAAATACCCCATATTAAGTATAAAAAACCAGTAAAAACACTAAAATCCATTTAAAACCCTAAAAATGTTAATAACACTAAAAAAATTTGAAACCCCGAAAAATATTTAAAACAAAGTATTAAAAATCCAAAAAACCCAAACAACCACAAAGAACCATGAAAATCCCTACAAACTCTAAAAAACATTAAAATATTTAGAAAACCCAAAAAATATATAAAAACATAAGAACCCAAAAAATACTTAAAAAACATAAAATAACCATAAAAACATTAAAAAAATGAAACCCCTAAAAGCCTAAATATGCTAAAATCCCTAAAACCCCTAAAAAACCTAAAACCTCACAAATTCCATAAAAACCTAAAATCAATAAAAATATTAAAAATCTATAGAAACCTAGAAACTCTTACAAAACATAAAAAACCCTAAGAAAACCTTAAAAACCTAAAAAACATAAAACCCTTAAAAAACCTAAAAAATTCTAAAAATGATCAAAATGACCATAAAACCCATAAAACCTACTGAAAACCATAAAACACCTTGAACCCTTAAAAACCTTAAAACATCATAAAAACCCTAAAAACCACAAAAAACTCCAAAAACCATTTAAATTCATAAAAATTATAAAAATATCTAAAAAATCATAAAATCCTTAAAATACTAAAAAACCCCTAAAAACCCAAAAAACCATAAAAACCCAAAAAAACACTAAAACCCGCCCAAAAACCCTAAAAATTATAAATAACCATAAAAATCCAAAAATAGCCAAAAAAATTCATAAAAATGAAAAAACCATAAATCCCTTGAAAAACATAAAAAAACATAAAACCCATAAAATCGCTAAAAACTCTAAAACCCCTAAAACCACAAAACCAATAAAAACCCAAAATACCCTAAATACCCTAAATACCCATAAAATCCAAAATAATATACTAAAACACTAAAAAACATTTAAACCCCTAAACATTTCAATAAAATTTAAAAAACCTAAAAAATCCAAAAAAACAAAAAACCCAAAAAACCAAAAAACCCACAAAAACCCTAAAAACCCATAAAAACCCTTAAACACCTAAAAACAAAAAAGTCATAAAAATCCTTATGAAACCCCTAAAAATACCTTAAAACATAAAACCACCTAAAACCTAAAAAACCAAAAGAAAACCCTAAAATCCTTAAAACACTTAAATTTACTAAAAAACTGAATAAACCATAAAAAACCTAGAAACCGTAAAAACCCTAAAACCCTCAAATCCATTAAAACTCTAAATGACCATAAAAATCCTAAAAAATTCCCTAAAAATCAATATAAATATAAAAACCCTAAAAAAATTAAGAAAACCTTAAAAACCTAAAAAAATTAAAACCCCTAAAAACCTTATGAAAACCTTAAATACATAAAAACACATAAAACCCCTAAAAACCCTAAAAATGTCATAAACCATAAAACACTAAAAACCTATAAAGAACTTTAAACCCACTAAAACTCTTGAAACCCTTTAAACCACTTAACATGTTAAAAACACTAAAAACCCTAAAAACATATAAAACCACAAAAGATATTAAATCACTAAAATCATAGAAAACCTATAAACCCATAAAAACCTTAAAAACCCTAAAACCCATAAAATCCCTAAAACCACCAAAAAAATATAAAATACTGGTAAAACCCGAAAAATGTGAAAAAAACATTAAAATACCGTTAAAACCCTCAAAATCCTTAAAAACCATGAATACCCTAAAAATCCTAAAAATCAAAAAAATGTAAATAATCCAAGAAACAATGAAAACCCCTAAGAAAACCTTAAAAACTTAAAACCCATTAAAACCCCTAAAAATTAACAAAGGTAAAACACTAAAAACCCTCAAAATTCCTAAAAGCCTCTAAAAATCCTAAAAATCCGAAAAAAAATCCCTAAAAACATAGACAAACCTAAAAACCCTGAAATCCCCTGTGAAATAAATAAAAACCTAAAAACACTAAAACCCCCCCAAAACCCAAAAAATGCTAAAATCCCTAAAAGACCCCCCAAACCCTAAAAACTTCTAAACCCATAAAAACAACTAAAAACCTTAAAACCATATAAACACTAAAATCCCTTAAAAACCACTAAAAACTTTGAAAACCATAAAAATTCTAAAAAATCCATGAAATTCCCTTATGACATAAAAACCCTAATACCCTAAAACCCTAAAATAACAAAAAAAACATAAAAAAACTAAAAAACTTTAAACCCATTAAAAACATAAAATATCTAAAAACCTAAAAAAATCTAAAAACCCTAAAACCACTAAAAACCATTAAATCCCCAATTTTTTTAAAACACCTGAAAACCCATAAAACCACTAAAAACCACTAAAGAGCAAAAAAACTCTAAAAACCATAAAAACCCTAGAGAAACATAAAACCCTATAATTCCTAAAACTATAAAAATCAAGAAATATCCTAAATAATCCCTAAAAATCCCTAAAAACATAAAAAACCATAAAAACCCAAAAAAATCCTAAGAAAACCATAAAAACCTAAAAACACTTAAAATCCCTAAAACCCAAATAAAATTCTAAAAACCCTAAAAACCAATAAAAACACTAAAAACCCCTAGAAACCCTTAAAATATATAAAAACCCTAAAATCCTTAAAAAGTCTTAAAAATCTATATAAAAGAAAAAAAATCCAAAAAACCCCTCAAAACCCAAAAAACCCTAAAAAACGTTAAAAACCTTAAAACCCACTAAATCATATAAAAAACCTTTGAACCACTAAAAAGGATAAAAACACTAAAAACCATATAATCATAAAAAAAAACCGTAAAAAATGAAAATTAGTAAAGGTATAAAAAAACCAAAAAATCATAAAAACCCCCAAACACCTTAAAAACCATAAAAATTATAAAAAAACCCTAAAAACTCTAAATCCATAAAAATCCTAAAAAAGCCCTGAAAATCCCAAAAAAACGTAAAAACTCTAAAAACTCTAAAAAACCCAAACAAACCCCTGAAAACCTAATAACACCTAAAACCCCTGGAAACCATTAAATCCCCCAAATCCTTAAAAAACCCAAAAACCCCAAAAAACCCTTAAAAACCTAAAAAAACTCTAAAACCGCTTTAAACCCCTAAAAACATTAAAACTATAAAAACTATAAAACCCCTAAAAACATTAAAACTTTAAAAATAGTAAAACCCCTAAATAATTCTAAAAAACCCTTTAAACCCCTAAAAACCCATTGAAGACTCTAAAAACCCCTTTAAACCCCTAAAAATTATAAAATACTCTAAAAACCATTAAAAATAATAAAAAATCAGAAAAATCTAGAAACACTAAAATCCAAAAATACCCTAAAAATCCAAAAAACATCAAATTCCCTAAACATCCAAAAAATCCTAAAAACTATAAAAAATCTATAAAATTCACAAAAAATATAAAAAATCTTAAAAACCTTTAAAACCAATAAGAAAACCTTAAAAACCCAAAAACACTAAATCCCCTAAAAACATAAAAATGTTAAAAACACAAAAAATCCAAAAAACCATAAAACCCCAAAAAACCATAAAAAAACATAAAACACCATAAAAAATCCAAAAATACACTAAAAACTCTAAATACCCTTTAATCCCTTAAAATGCTTAAAAAATTAAAACTTAAAAATACTGAAAACTCATAAAAACCCTAAAAATCTAAATAAACATAAACCCCTAAAACCCATATAAACCCTTAAAACCCTTAAAAACCCTTAAAACAAAAAAATATAAAAAAACATAAAAGAACATGAAAATTCAAAAAATCAATAAAAATCTTGAAAAACATAAAAAACCCTAATAACATGTAAAACCCTAAGAAAACCATAAAAACCAAAAATCACATAAAACCCCTAAGAATAAAAAAAGATGATAAAACCCAAAAAACCTACAAAACATTAAAACCCCTATAAATAATTAAAAACCCTTTAATAGCATAAAAATCCTAAAAATCCCTAAAAATAACTAAAAATGATAAAACCTTAAAAACCCTAAAAACACTAACAAAAACATGATAACACATAAAACATAATTCCATAAACACATAAAAACTCAAAAAACTCAAGACAAATAACACAAATTATAAAAACTAGAAAAACCATAAAAACACATGAAAGCTTGAAAAATAATAAAAACCAATAAAACCCCTAAAAAACCATTAAACCCCGAAAACTCATAAAGATCCTAAAACATTAAAAATGTAAAAATCAATAAAAACCCTAAAAAATCTCCAAAAAGACATTAAACCCATAAAAAATTTATAAAAAACTAAAAAAAATAAACCCATAAAAATTGAATAAAAACCCTAGAAACCCAAAATAAAATAAAAACCTTAAAACCCTAAAACCCCTAAAAACCATCAAAATACCTAAAAATCCTAAAAAAATAAAAATCCCAAAAATCCCTAAAAACATAAAACTCTTAAAAACCCTATAAAACCTTATGAAAACGTTAAACCCTAAAAACAATTAGAACCCCTAAAAACCCTAAAAAATGTAAAACCCCCTAAAAACCTAAGAACCCATAACGCCCACAAAATCTCCCCAAACGCTAAAAACTGTAAGAGTCCTAAAAAATTCCAAAATATATAAATACCTAAATAACCATAAATCCCTAAAAAACCTAATAAAACTATAAAAATAGAAAAAAAGAATTAAAATCCCTAAAAACCTAATGAAATGATAAAAATCCAAAAGGACCCAAAAACCCCTAAAAATAATAAAAACACCAAAAAACCATAAAAACCAAAAAAATACCATAAAAACCCTAAAACCCCACAAAAAATTCTAGAATCCAATTAAATCCCTAAGAATATTATAAAAACTCTAAAATATCAAAAAAAAAAACTATAACAAACTAAAAAACCAAAAAAACTCCAAACAACCCTAAAACCCATCAAAATACCTAAAAATCCATAAAAAACCCCAAAACTTCCAAAAAATCCATAAAAACAGAAAAAACCCAGAAAACATGAAAACCCCAAATAAAACCATAAAAAATTAAAAATACTTTTAACCCAAAAAACCCTAAAAATTTATAAAAACCTTGAAAACCCCCAAAAAACCATAAAACCCAAAAAAACCATAAAAACAAATGAAAACAGTAAAAAAAATCTTAAAACCCATAAAACCAAAAAAATCCAGAAAAATCTATAAAAACCCTTTAAATCCCTAAAAATCTTAAAACACACCAAAAAACTATAAAAATATAAAAGAAACTCAAAAATACCCAAAATCCACAAAAAACATAAAACCCATAAAAACCTTAAAAACACCAAAAAACCAAAAACTTCCAAAACCCCAAAAAATCCAAAAAATACCTAAAAATCCCTAAAAATATAAATAAAATAAAACCCTCAAAAGAATAAGAAAAAATTAAAAACCAAAAATTACTTAAAACCCCTAAAAACAAAAAAAATGATGAAACACTAAAAACACTAAATCCCTAAAAATCCCAAACTAACTGAAAACACCACAAAAATCCTAAAAAAACCCTAAAATTCATATAAATATAAAAAAAATAAAAACCCTTAAAATAATAAGAACACCATAAAAACCTAAATACACTTAAAACCCCCTAAAAATATAATAAACGCTAAAAACCCTAAAAATCCTAAATACCTTAAAAACCATAACATCCCTAATAACCTTAGAAAACCATAAAATCCAATAAAAGCCAAAAATATTTAAAAACAATTCCCTAAAAACGTTAAAGAACTCTAAAAACACATAAAAACCCTAAAAAACTCAAAAAACACAAAAAAAAAACCATAAAAACCCTAAAACCCCTAAAAATTTCAAAATACCTAAAAATTCAAAATACAAGAAAAATCATAAAAATCCCTAAAAATTTATAAAAATGTAAAAAACATAATAAATCCTTAAAAAATACAACACTGAAAACCCCTAAGAAACATAACAAACCAAAAGAAAACATAAAAAAATGTTAAAAACCCCTAAAACACCTAAAACACCAAAAACTCTTAAAAATTCTAAAAATCCCCAAAATTCCAAAGAGCACATAAAAATCCTAAAAATAACTAAAATTTCCTAAAAATGTAAAAAACAATAAAACTCAGAGAAACCAAAAGAAAACCATAAAAACCAGAAAACACTTAAATCCCCTAAAAATCTAAAAAACACTAAAAACCCTAAAAGACCCTTAAAACCCAAAAACTGTGAGAAATCATAAAAACAAAAAACATTGAAATCCCTAAAAACCCATAAAAACTCTAAAACCCCACTAAAAACACTCCAAAAACATTTTAAACCCCACAACATGTTAAAAACAATAAAAAAAATTTAAAATTATAAAATCTTAAAAAAAACCCGAAAAAAAAACTATAACAGCCTTAAATGTCATAAAACTATCAAAAGCACTAAAACCCTAAAAACTAATAAAAATAATGATAATCCCCAAAAACCATATCAACGTAAAAAACCCAAAAAAAAATATGAAAACCCCTAAGAAAGCCTTAAAAACACAAAAGACATAACACCCCTAACAACCTTGAAACACTAAAAACCCTGAATACCCTAAAGCCCCTAAAAACCTTTAAAACACTAAAAACCCATAAAAACCCTAAAAACCCAATAAAATCTCAAAAAACCCTTTAAACCCCAAAAAAACGTTAAAACCCTAAAAATATAGAATACCCAAAACCCAAAAAATTGTAAATCCCTAAAACCATAAATACCCTAAAAACATTTAAAAATCCTAAAAACCCTAAAACATTAAATATACTAAAAAATCCTAATACAATCATTAAAAACCTAAAAAATACTAAAAATATTCAAAACCACTAACAAAAACAAAAAAACATAAAACACTTAAAACCCCTAAAAATCCTTAAAATGATAAAAACCCTAAGAAAACCAAAAAACCATAAAAAACCTTAAAACCCAAAAAACCTCTAAAAACCCTAAAATCCATATAAATCATAAATTATTTCTATAAATCTATAAAAACATAAAAAATACTAAAAACCATGAAAATCCCAAAGAAAACCTTAAAAAACTAGAAACAATTAAACACCCTAAAACCAAAATAATGCTAAAAACCCATATAATCCTAAAAATTCTTAAGAACTTATAAAAAGTATTAAACTACTAAAAAATCCGTAAAAACCATAAATAAATAAAAAGCCTAAAACCCCAAAAAAACCCTAAGGTAACATTAAAAACATAATAACACTTAACATCCTAAAAACCCTAAAAAATTATGAAAAACACTAAAAAACCTAAAAAACCCTAAAAACCAAATAAAAACCATAAGAACCCAGAAAAACATAAAAATACTAATACGCAAAAAACATAAAAACCCAAAAAATTCATAAAAGGCCTTAAACCATGGAAAAAATTAAAAACCCCTAAAAATAAAAAACACTTTAAACCCCTAAAAAATATATATAAATTTAAAACACTAAAACCATAAAAACCCTAAATCCCTTAAAACTATAAAACCCCTAAAAAATATAACCCCGAAACTCCTGAAAATATTAAAAACCACTAAAAAAATAAAACCTCTTTAAACTCCCAAAAATGTTAAAAAAGTCTAAAAAACAATGAAAATGTTAAAAAACCCAAAATCCCTCAGATCCCATAAAAACCCAAAAATAATAAATTACTAAAATAACCCTTAAAATATCTAAAAAATGTTAAAAATACCAAAAACCATAAAAATAACTAAGAAAACATTAAAATCTAAAAACACATAAAACCCCTAAAAACATAAATACACTAAAAATGCTAACAAACCTAAAAACTCCTAAAAACCCTCAAAATACATAAAACCCCAAAAAAACCTAAAAAATATTAAAAAATAATTAATCCCTAAAAACATTAAAATCATTAAAATACCTTGAAAACTAAAACATAATAAAAAAAACATAGAAATAATTTGAAACCCTAATAACCCCAAAAAAATATTAAAACCCCTAAAATCCCTTAAAAACACTAAAAACCACTAAAAACCATAATAACCACTAAAAACCACTAAAAACCTTAAAACCCCCAAATATCATTAAAACCCTCAAAACCCACTAAAACTTTAAAAACCTATAAAACCCCTAACAGAGATAAAAAAATCATAAAAAACATAAAAACCCATGAAAAACACAAAAAAGCATACAACCCCAAAAAACAATAAAAACAATAAAAACAATAAAAACCCTAAACCCCTAAAAACCATTAAACCATAAAAATTTAATAAAACCCCTAAAATACCTAAACCTTGAAAATTCTTAGAATTCATTAATATCCAAAAAAACATTAAACCCCTAAAAAAACTAATAACCCTAAAAACCATTAAAACCCCTAAAAACCTAAATAAACCCTAAAACCCACCAAACCCTTAAAACCACAAAAACTCTAATCACCCTTAAAATCCTTAGAAACATTAAAAACCAATAAATATCAAAAATACATTAAACCCCCAAAAAACTAAAAAATAACCTAAAAACCAAAAAAACCCTAAAACCCATAATACACCCTCACGACCCTCAAAACCAAAAAACACTACAAATCCATAAAAATCCAAGAAATCCATAAAAATCCCTAAAAACATAAAAAACCTAAAACCTCTGAAAACCCAAAAAACACTTAAAACCCTAAAAACATAAATAAATCTAAAATCCCTAAATACACTAAAAACATAAAAACCCCCAAAAATCAAAAAACAAAGAAAATCCTAAAAAATTCATAAAAGTTCTTAAAAACGTAAAAAATGATAAAAACCCTATGAAAACCTTAAAACCCTAAAAAAATTAAAACCCATAAAACCCTAAAAATGCTAAAACCCTAAAAAATCTAAAAGACACTAAACCCTATACAAACCCTAAAAACCATAAAAATACTAAAACCCCCCCAAACCCTAAATAACTCACTAAAAACTATAAAAACACTTTAAACACCTAAAAATTAGAATTCATTAAAACCCTAAAAAATAAATATGAACCTCTAAAAAATTAAAAACCATAAAACCCGAACAATCCAAAAAAACATAAAATCCCAAAAATCCTAAAAAATCCATAAATATCCTAAAGAGATCCCTAAAAACTTTAAAAACCTTAAAAACACTAAATACCAGGGAAAAACTAAAAAAGACATAAAACCCTTAAAACACTTAAAACTCTACAAAAATTAATTCTAAAAAGACCAAAAAATAAAAAACCCTAAAAACCATCCAAACAACCGAAAACACTAAAATATCATAAAAAAACAAAATTCCAAAAAATCCCTAAAAACGTAAAAAATCTATAAAGACCCTTAAAATCCCTAAATAAACCATAAAAAACTAAACACACTTAAAAAACCTAAAATCCCTAAAAATTTATAAAACCATAAAATTCCATAAAGCCTATAAAAACCATAAAACCACTATGAACCTTAAAAACCCAAATAACTCTAGAAGACCACTAAAAATCTAAAAATCCATTAAATACATAAAACATTTAAAACTCAAAAAAACCACAAAAACCCTAAAACGTCAAAAAAATACCTAAAAACCCAAAAAAACTAAAAAACCAAAAAACACCCCCAAAACACTTAAAATCCATAAAAAACCATAAAAATCTGAAAAAACCTAAAAAATCGAAAAAACATAAAAACTGTTAAAAACTATAAAAACCCCAAAAAACATAAATAAAAATAAGCACTTAAAAAAATAAAAATCTAAAAAATTATAAAACCCATAATAAATCCTATAACCGAGGAAAACCCAAAAACCCCTCAAAATCCTTAAACACTCTGAAAACCCATAAAAATAAAAAAAGCCAAAAAAATCCCTAAATACATAAAAACCCTGAAACCCATAAGAAAAATTTAAAAACATAAAAAACACTTAAAACCCTAAAAACCTAAATGAATGCTAAAAACCCTTCAATCCCATAAAAACCATAAAACCCACTTAAAATAAAAAGAATACAAAAAAGATATAAAAACGTTGAAAGTCCACAAAATAATCTAAAATCACTTTGAACACTTAAAAATTCTAAAAAAACTAAAAAACCATAAAACCCATAAATACCCTAAAACCCCCAAAACCTCCCAAAAATCCTAAAAACACTAAATAACTATAAAAAATCTAAAAATCCAAAAAATCCCTAAAAATATAAAAACCCAGAAAAGCCCTATGAAAACATTAAAATTCAAAAACAATTAAAACCCCTAAAACATTATAATACCTTAAAAACCTTAAATACCCTAAAACCCCTCAAAATCTGTAACAATCTTAAACAACCATAAAGATTATAAAATCCTTAAAAAGAAAAAACTTAAAAACCTCTAAAAGACCCTATGAAAACCTTAAAAACCAATAAATACTTAACATTGGTAAAAACCCTAAAAAATAGATTAAAACAAAAAAACCTTACAAAACCGTAACAACCCAAAAACCCTCAAATACTTTTAAAACACTAAATGACCATAAAAACCCTAAAAACAACTAAAAAATTTAAAAACATTTTAAACCCATAAAAATGGTAAATACTGTAAAAAACCATAAAACCCTAAAAACTATAAAAGAAATCATTAAAAACATTAAAATACCATAAAACCCCTAAAAAAATAAAAAACCCTATAAATCCTAAAAAGTTCTAAAAATAAAAAAATGATTAATATCCTAAAACTCACTAAAATCCCTCAAAATCTAACAAACCATAAAAATAATGAAAACCACTAATAAAAACATAAAAACCAAAACACACTTAAATCTCATACAAACTATAAAATTCTAGAAAATCCAACCCCCCCCCCCCCAAATAAAAAACCCTAAAAACCTAAAAACCCCTAAAACCCTTAAAAATCCAAAAAACACACAAAAACCCTAAAATTCACTAAAAACTCTAAAAACCCATTAACTAGATTAAAATGTTAAAAAACTATATAAAACCTTTCAAAAGCTTAAAAACATAAAAAACCCTTAAAACCAAAAAAAAACCATAAAAACAAAAAATAACCCCAAAATCCCTCAAAACCCTAAAAACCCTGAAAAAAATAGAAATAACATAAAAAATCCGTAAATATGCAAAAAAACATAATAATATCTAAAAAATGCTAATAAAAACATAAGATCCTCAAAAAAATTAAATCCTTGAAAAAGCCTCAATACTCAAAAACCCCGAAAACCCTAAAAACCATAAAAAACCTGAAACCCCTCAAAAACCCAAAAACCCAAAAATTTGTATAAATCTTAAAAAATAGAAAGAAAAACAAAAAAATGTAAAAAACCATAATAACTTTTAAAAACGCAATGAAAAATTTTAAAAATCGTAAATCACACAAAACCCCTAAAAACATAAAAACACTTAAACCCTAACATACCCTAAAAACACTAAACACCCTAATAAATAAAAAAACCAATAAAACCATAAGAAACCTCTAAAACCCATAAAAACCCTAAAAAATATAATAACTCTAAATACCCTTTAAACCACTAAAAATATTAAATAATTAGATAAATGAAAAAAAATCAAAAAAGCCCAAAAAAACCATAAAAACCCAAAAAAATAAAAAACACCCATAAAAATCGTTAAAACCCTAATAGTTGATAAATATCCTAAAAAGGCCAAAAATCCTTAAATACGTATAAAACCCTAAAAACTGTTAAAATCCTTAAGATAACTTAAGATACCTAAAAACACACAAAACACCTAAAAATAAAAAAGCTAAAAGCTAAAAACCTTAAAAACCCAAATCCCTCAAGATTCCTTAATCCACTAAAAACCATAAATATGCTTAAAATTCCTAAAAATCCCTAAAAATGTGAAGAAACCTAAAACCCTAGAAAATCCTTGGAAAACCTTAAAAACACTAAAAACACTAAAAACACCTAAAAGCCTAAAAATGATAAAAACTTAAAACCCTCAAAAACCTAAAACCCTAAAACCTTGAAACCTCTAAAATCCTTGAAAACACTAAAAACTAATAAAAACTTCAAAAAACCACTAAAACTCAATTTTTTAAAACAAATCCTAAAAAACCCAAAAACCCCTTAAAAACCAGAAAAGCCATAAAAACTTTAAAAACCATAAAAAACATAAGAATACCAAAAAACAATAAGAATATATAAAAATTACTAAAAAATACCTAAAAATTACTAAAAAGATAGAAGACACTAAAACCCTTAAAAACACATATAAAACCTTAAAACCCTATCAAATAATTAAAACCCCCAAAAACTAAAAAACCACAAAAAACGGTAAAAACCCTAAAAAACCTAAAAAAACTGAACCCCATAATATCCCCAATATGCCTAAAAACCCTATAATCCATAATAATTGAATAATAGACATAAAAATCCCTAAAAATTAAAAAACCCTAAAAAACCCAAAGATAACTTATAACAAAATAAAAAAAATTAAAACCCCTAAAAAACTAAAAACCCTGAAAGGCTTTAAACACTTTAAACCCCCTAAAAACCATAAACCCCCTAAAAACCTTAAACAATACTAAAACCCCATTGATACCGAAAAACCCACCAATGACCCTAAAAAACAATAAACCCCTAAAAATGATAAAAACTCTAAAAAACCATAAAAAACTTAAAAAAACCTAAATATCTAACCCCCCCCAAATATTCCAAAAAACTCAAAAAACCCTAAAAATAAGAAAAACCGTCAAAATCCCAAAAAACCTAAAAAACCATAAAACATATAAAATATCGCTAAAAATCTGTAAAATATAAAAAACCATAAAACCGCTAAAATAACCTAAGAAAACCATAAAAACCTAAAAACACTTAAACCCCATAAAAACTTAAAAAACGCTAAAATCCCTAAAAACCCTAAGTTGCAAAAAAATCGTAAAAAACCTAAAATAACATAAAACCCTAAAACCATAGAAAAATATGAAAACCCTTTAATCCACTAAAAATATTAAAAAACTGGGAAAAACCATAAAAAACAAAAAAAATCAAAAAAATCCCAAAACATCAAAAAAACATAAAAAACAAAAAACCTACAAACACTAAAACCCCTAAAAACTATAAAATTCCTTTTTTAAAAACAAATCCCTAAAAAAAGAAAAATTCTTAAAAACCATAAAAAACGCTAAGAAAACCTTAAAAGCCTAAAAAGACATAAAAACACAAAAAACCTATAAAACCCTAAAAAAACCTAAAATCCCTAAAAACCATAAAACTCATCAAATTACCTAAAACCCATAAAACACATAAAAATCTAGAAAATGTCCTAAAAATCAATAAAAAATTTAAATACTCTAAAAATCATGAAAAACCAAACAAAACCATAAAAACCTAAAAACACTTCAAACACCTAAAACCTAAAAAGTGATAAAATTCCTAAAAACAAATAAAAACCATAAAAACCCATGAAAACCATAAAACCCCTAACAACCCATAAAAACCTAAAAACACAAAAAACTATAAAAAATCAAAAACACCTAAAAATCATAAGAACCGTAAAACCTCTCAAATTCAATAAAACCCTAAAAACCATAAAAATTATCAAAAACACTAAAAAATCTTAAAAACATAAAAACCTCCTAAAATATATAAGAACCCTAAGAAAACCTTAAAAACCGAAAAACACTAAAACCCAAAAAAAAATATAAAAACCTACAAACCTCTAAAAACCACAAAAATCTCTAAATCCCAAAAAATACTCTAAACACTAGAAATATAATAAAAATAAATAAATATCCCCAAAAGTATATAAACCCAAAAAACCCTGAGAAACCCTAGGAAAAACCAAAAATAAAACAGAAAAAAATATAAAAATAAAATAAATAACTAAAACCCTAAAAACTCTAAAAACCATAAAAACTAACTAAAATACTAAAAACTATTTAAACCCCAAAAATATTAAAATCCGTAAAAAAAATAACACTAAAAACTAAAAAATACCCCTTAAACCCCAAAGAACTAAAAAACTCTATAAACCCTCAGAAACCATAAAAACACTAAAAACCATAATAACACCAAAAATTCCCTAAAAATCCCAAAAAACATAAAAAAAATCCTCAACACCTTAAGAAACTATAGGAAACCCTTAAAAACATGAAAGCACTTGAAACCCCTAAAAAACTCAAAAACCTTTACAAGACATAAGAACTATTAAAACCATAAACCCGTTCAAAAATCATGGAAAATGGTAAAAAAAATTAAAATCCTAAAAAAATACCTAAAATATCCTAAAAATATAAAATATCCTAAACACCTAAAAACCTACAAAAAACTTAAAAAACACTTAAAACCCCTCAAAAACCTAAAAACACTAAAAACCCTAAAACCCTAGAAAACACTAAAAACCCTAAAACCCCCTAAAATACAAAAAACCCTAAAATTCCTAAAAACCCAAACCCCTCTAAAAACTCTAAAAACACTTTAAATACCTAAAAATTGTAAAAAAAACTCTAAAATCCATGAAAACCATAAATAAACTCAAAAAAAAAACCAAAAAATAGAAAAAAGACCCTAAAAACCGAAAAACCCTAAAACCCTAAAAATCCTAAATAACCCAAAAAACCACAACAATCGTAAAAATGTGTTAAAAATCATTAAAAATGTAAAAAACCCTAAAAAACCTAAACACCCCTATGAAAACCATAAAAACCTAAAAACAATTAACCCCCCCCCCCAAAAAAAACTAAAAATCTATAAAACTCCAATAAGACTAAAAACCCAAAAAACCCCAAAAAGCATTAAAAATCCAAAAAAAACTACAAACTCTAAAAATCACTAAAAATATAAATTACCCTAAAAACCCTAAAATTCCCTAAGAAATCAATAAAACCCTAAATAAACATAAAACCTCTAAAAAACATAAAAACACTAAAAACCATAAAGGACCCTAATATCCTCAAAAAAATTAATCCCCCTAATTTTTTTTAAAAAACCATAAAATCCTAAAAAAATTAAATAATCTAAACACTCATTAAACCCATAAAAACCATAAAAAACTCTAAAAAAATTCAAAACCCTTAAAAAATAATAAATCCTAAAAACTAAAATAACCATAAAATCCCTAAAAACCCTTAAAATCCCTATAAACACTAAAAAACATAATATCCTAAAAAATCCCTAAAAATACTTAAAACATAAAAAAACCTCAAATAACCCTATGAAAACCATTAATACCTAAAACTACATACACCCATAAAACCTAAAAAAATATAAAAACCCAAAAAATTATTAAAACCATAAACCCCTAAAAACCATAAAAAAACCCTAAAGCAAATAAAAACACCAAAACCAACTAAAAGCTCTAAAAACCCTTTAAAATCAAAAAATAGTAGAAAACTATAAAAAACCATAAAACCCCTATGAAGAAAAAAACCATAAAACCCCAAAAAACCATAAAAACCATAACCTCTAACACCCTATTACCCTAAAACCATAAAAATCATAAAAAAGTCCCAAAATCCATTAAAATGTAAAAAAACCCCTAAAACCCTTATATATACCTATGAAAAGAATATAAACCTAAAACACATGAAATAACTAAAAATCTGAAAATTCTATTACACCTTTAAAACCCTAAAACCCCTAAAACACTCAAAATCCCTAAAAATATTAAAAACCAAAAAAAATAATAAAAAAGAACTAAAAATCAATAAAAATAAAAAACCCTAAAAACCCTAGAAACCCATAAGAAAACATTGAAACCCTAAAAACAATTAAAACCAATAGAAAAACCTAAAATCCCTAAATCCCTAAAAAACTATAAAACCATTAAAACCCATAAAAACCATAAACCCCTAAAAATTTTAAAAATACTAAAAACCTTTAAAAACACTAAACCACTAAAAAAAATCCTTTAAAAACCTAAAAATGTTAAAAAAACATTAAAAACCCTTAAAACCCAAAGAAAACCCAAAAAACCATAAAAACCCATAAAAACCCTAAAAACACTAGAAAACCCCAAATACCATAAAAATCCCTAAAATCCATAAAACCATAAAATACTAAAATTGCCAAAAAAATCCCAAAAAATTTAAAAACCACTAAAAACCCTAAAAAACCATAAGAAAACCTTAAAAACTTAAAAACATTTAAAACCCCTAAAATCCAAAAAAATACTAAAAACCCTAAATGGCTGTAAAAACCCTAAAAACCCTAAAAACCCAAAAACCTTTAAATTCATAAAACCATAAAAACATTAAAATCCTAAAAAAGGAATAAACATCCCTAAAAACAATTAAAACCCTGAAAACTACTAAGAAAATTTTAATAAAGTAGAAAAACTTAAAACCCATGAAAAATATAAACAAAATTAAAAATCCTAAAAGACCCTAAAATCTATAAAACAACTAAAAAACATAAAACTTGTGAAAATCTTAGAAACCATAAAAAACCATAAAAAAACTAAAATCCACTAAAAATATAAAACCCTTTTAAAACATTAAAAACATTAAAAATTCTCTAAAAACATACAAAACATTAAAACCCTGTAAATCCACAACAACCATAAAAACAATAAAAATCCTAAAAAATCTTAAAATCCCTAAAAATATAAAAAACCCAAAAAACTCTAAAAGAAATAATGAAAACATTAATAACATAAAAACACATAAAGCCCTAAAACATAACAGATGCTAGAAACCCCAAAAATTCTAAAACCCATAAAAACACTAAATACTATAAAACCCCTAAAACCATAAAAACCCTAAAACAACTAAAAACCACTAAAAACTATAATAACCCATTAAAACCATAAAAAAATTAAAAACCCTAAATCCCTAAAAACTAAAAAATCCCCAAATCCTAAAAAAACCACAAAACCCAACAAATCCCAAAAACCCTCAAAATCCCTAAAACCTTAATAACTAAAATAAATCAAAAAGCAATCCGTAAAATCCCTAAAAACAAAAAATAACCCTAAAAACCCCAAATAACCCTAAGAAAAACATAAAAACAAAAAAAAACAATTAAAACCCCTAAAAACCTAAAAGCACATAAAACCCTAAAACCACTAAAAACCCAAAATTCTATAAAAACACAAAAACCTTGAAAACCCATAAAAACTGATAAAAGCCCAAGAACTCATAAACACAATAAAAAAACCTAAAAACCTTCAAAACACTAAAACCATAAAACTATATAAATCCAAGAAAATACCAGAAAATTATGAAAAAATTAAAAAAACCTAAAAAAACCTTCAAAACATAAAGCACTTAAAACCCCGAAAATAATAATATTTCTTAAATACCCTAAAAACCCTCTACATCGTTAAAAACCCCTAAAATCCCTAAAAACCATAAAAATCCTAAAAAATCCCTAAAAATCACTAAAAACATAAGAAAATCCTAAAATCATGAAAATATCAAGTAAAACTCTAATACCCAAAAACACTCAAAACCCATAAAAACCTAAAAATGTTAAAAACCCTAAAAACTCTAATAACCAAGAAACCCCTAAAAACATTACAATCACTAAAACCCATAGAAACCCTAAAAAACTACTTAAGACAATAAAAACCATTTTAACCATTAAAAATATAAAAAAATTCTAAAAATCTTTAACATCCCTAAAAACACTAAAAACACAAAAAATCCAAAAAAAAACTATAAAAACCCTAAAACCCTTAGAAATTTTAAAAAAATAAAAACCCAAAAAAATCCTAAAACTCTCTATAAATACTAAAATCATAAAAATCTCGAATAAACCTACGAAATCCCTAAAAACCTATAAACTCTTAAAACCCATCAAAAACCCAAAAAAATGCTAAAACCACAAAAATCCTTAAAAACCCTCAAAGGATTCTAAAACGCCTAAAAACAATAAAAAACCTAAAGCCCCTAAAAACCATAAAATACTAAAAAATCCCTAAAAAAAATAAAAATATAAAAAAACCATAAAAACAGTTAAAAACTCTAATAAAACCTTAAAATATAAAAATAATTAAAACTCCCAAGAAACCTAAATAACGTTAAAAACCGTAAAAGACCCTAAAAACCATAAAAACCTGAAAAAAATAAAAACCCTTAAAAACCCTAAAAACCTCTAAAACCCATAAAAACGACTAAAAACAGTAAAAACCTTTAAACCCATTAAAATGTAAAAAAACACCAAAAACCATAAAGACCCTAAAAACTCCAAAATAACCCAAAAATACCATAAAACCATAAAAAAGGTAAAAATTACCAATAAATCCCTAAAAAGGTAAAAAACCCTAAAACCCTGGTTAAAAAACAAGATATCCTTAAATACCTAAAATTACTTAAAACCTCTACAACCCTAAAAAACATTAAAAACACTAAAAACCCTAAAAACCTAAAATACCATAAAACCCCTAAAAATAATAAAAACCCATAAACCCTAAAACCCACAATGTACCTCCTTGAAGTGAAAAATATGGCCAATATTCTATCTCCCTCTCCACTCTGCGATGGTGACTTTCCTCTGCTGGATTAAAGATGAAAGCGACCTCTATGACATGGCCTCCCCCCCTGAGGGGGAGGGGTCCTCTCCTGTTCTCGATGAAAGCAGAGCCTTCATTCCATTCCCGGATCCTGATTTTCTCCCTTCTTTTCAATGTATTAATCTCATCACCAAGGTTACAGTTCCGTTTGAAGGTCATCCGATGCTACAATTGTCAATTTCGGAGTTCAACGAGGCTTCGACATTGCATAATCAGACTCTGGTGGCTCGATTCTCTAACTAGTGCCCATCTGGTGGATGTTTTTGATAGATTTGTGTTCGAACATTGGGATCTCTAGGATAGGGCGACGATGATCTTGGTTGATGCCTTCCATATTTTGATCCGCTTTGCTTCTGAGGAGAACCTTATCCAGGCCTGGTCTGCTGCCCCCACAGATGTGACGTTGCGCGCTTTTATCTCTTCAGGTGGAGCTTTGATCATCATTTACGTCAGGACTCACCTTTTGTTTCTATTTGGGTACGATTTCATGAAATCCCTCTTCCCTTAAAAAATTTGTCAATTCTTAAAATGCTGTGAAATATTTTTGGAAAATTTCTGTGTGTGGATAGCCGGACCCGATCCCTCTATCACCCTTTTTCTCCGAGAGTCTGTATTGAGGTTGATGTTTCCAAACAACCAGTTGATTTTGTCTTGATTGAGATTGGCGAAGAGCTGAAGTGGAAGCAACCTGTGGTTTTCGAATCCTGGGTGAATTACAGTGAATCTTGTCTGACTCTTGGTCATTTGAAATGGGTGTGTCATCATGGGGGAAGTGATCGCTTGGTTGCTAAGATTAATGTATGTGCCACCCCCAAGGCTGGAACTGGCTTCTGACCATGGGGATGGACCATACCCTCATAAAAATGTGGGGGAGCTTCACCTAGGGGTCTTGGTAAAGGACTGTTTCAATCGGTTGAAGGCTGATTTAGGACAGGCAAGTGCTGCCCCTTCGTCCAGTGGGGTGGGGGAGGTGGTTCCTGGGAAAGATATGGATGTTTATGTCTTCTTTCAGATAGTTTTGAGTGGGGTGTGTTGTGACATCCGCAATCTAGTTTATGAGGGGATAAGGATGGAGGGGTTGCTGAAAAATGCTGCTTCTACCGAGGCAAATGGTCAGGATTTAGAACCGGACCCGGTTCTAACTTCGAATCAATTTGCAGTGCTTGATCCAGAGGAGGGGGAGTTTCTAGAGTGACTTCATGATGCTCAGGATGATGAGGAGCGGCTGGTCTGTGACTTCCACTTAGAAGAGATGGCCTTAAATACACCAGGTGATGATTTAGGTGGGGCCAAGGCCACCCCATCTGTCCATTTGCTGGAACAGGAGCTGTGTGATGCGGCCCCTTCTGCTGCTGAGCAGACTATGGTGCAACAGAGTTTGGGAATAGAGCTTGTGGTCCTTGAAAAGCTACCTCCCTCTGTTGAACTAGCTGAGATGATCATGCTAGACGGTTCGGAAATTCCCATGAGCAACATCGACATGAGATTCTACACCAGCACAAACTGAATGTGATTTTTGACAGCGATAACATATATGAGAATGTTAAATATGATTTTTTTTCTTTTGGGACTGTAATGACTTCATTGATGCGAACACACCCAAGAATTGGTGGTGGAGGACCATGATTGATGGATCAGTTCATCCTGACTCGGATCCAAGAGGTGGGTCTGAGCCCGTGGCTACTGATTCCAGGCAGGAGGGCATCCCTAAGGTGGTGAGTGCTGATGATGTCTTTCACAGCAGGAAGAGGGGGAGTGCTTCCCCTGCCAAGAGGAGGGAAAGGAGAGACTATTCATCCCTTCCAAAACCAATGGTAATAAGGGCCTCCTCGAAGGCTTCCAAATCTGTGGTGGATTCTCTCTCTAAGGATCGAACAGATAGGAAGCTGGGAAAAAGTGACTCAGGAGGTATTCTACTGACTTCCTCAAGTAGTATGAGTCATCTGAATGGGAGATGGTGGACTCAGATGCCTCTTCTTGGTATGGTACTGATGGGGATCCATATGGTGATGATGTAGCCTTTTTTGGTGTAGCGACTGAACCTCTTGGTGATTTTGGTGGTGACATTGACTGACATGTTCCTCGTTTGGGTTTTTTCTCTTTTCTTTTTTGATTTTTCTTTTTTTTGGGGTCTTTTGCGTCTTGGTTTTAAAGGGTTTTTGGGTGTGGGCGGATTGACCCCTCCCCTCCCTTGTCTTCTGCATCTTTTTTCATAATAATCTTTGAGGGGGAAGGTAATAGCCTAGCCTTACACCTCTTCTTCCACTAAGTACTATTAAACCCCTTTAAACCCCCCCAAAAAGTTAAAAACTCTAAAAAAACTAAAAAATCGTTAAACCCCTAAAAAACTAAAAAAAAAAATAATAACACTAAAACCCCCTAAAACCATAACCCCCAACCTAAAAAACCCTAAAATTGAAAAAACCACTAAAAACTCTAAAAACCCTTTAAACAACTAAAAACGTTTTATAATGATAAAAATCTTAAGGACCCTAAAAACCCCAAAAACCCAAAAAACCCAAAAAACACCTAAACCCCAACAAAATTCCTAAAAACCCAAAAAATAAAATCCCAAAAAATCCCTAGAAACATAAAAAATCCTTAAAAAACCAGAAAACACTAGGAAAACCTAAAACCATAATACCACTTATAGCCCTAAAAAACGACAAAATGCTAAAACCTCTAAAACCCCCTTAAAACCATAAAAACCCCTAATTCCCAAAAAATCCCTAAAAACCCTACAAAAAGATAAAAATCCTAAAAAATTCGTAAAAATACAAAAAAATGTAAAAATTCTAAAAAACCCTGAGAACTCCTAGGAAAAAATTAAAAACATAAACAAAACGTTAAACCCCTAAAAACATAAAAACACGAAAAGACCCTAAAACCCCATAAAAAACTAAAAACCCTAAAACCCTAAAATACATCAAATAACATAAAACGCCTAAAACCCATAAAACCACTAAAACACTAAAAACCATTTAAATCCCTAATATTTCTTAAAAATATAAAAAAACATCAAATGCCCAAAAAATTGAAAAAATTAAAAAACCCTAAAAATCCAAAAAAACCCATAAAACAATAAAGTATTAATAAACCCTAAAACCACTAAAAAAATTAGAAAACATTTAAAACCTAAAATAAACTAAAAAACCTTAAAAACCTAAAAAACACTAAAACCCATATAAACACTAAAACAAAAAAACAAAAAAACCCCATATAATCCCATAAAAACCCATAAAACCTGAAAAACTGACTAAAAACTATAAAGATACTTTAAACCCATAAAAAACGTAAAAAACTCTAAAAACCCATAAAAATGTAAAAAATGCAATGAAATGCCTTAAAACCGAAAAAACCCCAAAAAACATAAAAACCATAAAAATCACCAAAATCCAATTTTTTTTGTAAAAATCATAAAAATCAAAAAATATATATATAATTCCCTAAATCATAAAACACCCTAAAACAATGAAATTCACTACGACAACGATAAACACTTAATACCCCTAAAAACCTAAAAAACGTTGAAAACCATAAAACCCTAAAATCCCTAAAACCCTACAAAATCTCTAAAACCCTTTAATGACCATAAAAATCCAAAACATATCCCTAATAATCCCTAAAAACATAAAAAACCCAAAACCCCCTAAATTCCAAATGAAAAAATTAAAACCCTAACAACTCATTAAACCCAAAAAAGACATAAAAACCCCTAAAACTCTTAAAACCCCTAAAAAAGATCCAAAAAACTTTTAAAACCAAAATACCACTAAAAACCATAAATACCCTAAAAACTCCTAAAACCCCTAAAAACTCTAAAACCCATTTAAACACCTAAAAAAGATAAAAAAAACTAAAAACATTCTTTAAACCCACATAAAATTCAAAAAACCTAGAGATCATAAAAACATTTAAAACCCTCTGAATGCCTAAAAACCCTTAAAATAATAAAAATTCATAAAACTCAAAAATTCACTAAAAACATAAAAAAAACCCTAAAATCCATGAAAACCCCTAAGAAAACCAAAAAAAGCTGAAATCCCCTAAAAAACAAAAAACAAATTGATAAAACCCCAAAAAATCTATAAAACCCCTAAAAACCCTAAAAAATATCTAAAAACACTAAAAATACCAAAAAATCTAAAAAATCCTAAAACTTCATAAAAGATTAGAAAACACTAAAAATAATGAAAACCCCCAAGAAAACCATAAAATCCTAAAATCACTTAAAACCTCTAAAACCCAAAAAATTACAAATACCCTAAAAAACTAAAAAGTCCATAAAACCCTAAACCCATTAAACACCATAAAACCCATAAAACCCATAAAACCCAAAAATCCATAAAAACCAATAAGAACTTTAAAACCCCATTAAACAGATTAAAACATTAAAAATCTAAAAACCATAAACACCCAAAAAACTCCAAAATTCCCTAAAAACCATAAAAACATGAAAATCTAAAAATCTCCAAGAACCCTAAAAACAAGAAAATCCATAAAAATCAGAAAAACTATAACAATTCTAAAAAAGAAACCCCCCCCCCAAATGCATTAAAACCCATAACACCCCTTAAAAACCTAAAAGTACATAAAAACCATTAAAAACCTAAAAACCATAAACACCTAAAAATGAAAAAACCTCAAAGAATTGATATCCCTACAAACCCATCAACCCATCAAAATCCATAGAAACTCTAAAAAACCATAAAATCCTAAAATATCCCTAAAAATCACAAAATATGTAAAAAAAGTAAAAACCCAGAACACCCCTATGAAAACCTTAGAAACATAAAAAATTAAAATTCTTAAAAATTTAGAAGACACTAAAAACATAAAAACCCCTAATAACCAAAAAACCCTTAAAACATTAAAAATCCCTAAGACCCATAAAAACCCTAAAACCATTATAAACTCTAAACACTATTTATATCCTAAAAATGTTAATAAATTTTAAAAACACTTAAACCCCCAAAAAAATTCTAAAAAACTCTAAAACCTTGATAAAATTATAAAATCTTGAAAACCCAACAAAACCCTAAAACTCCAAAAACTCCAAAAAAATAATAAAAATAGTAAAATTCCTAAAAACTGCTAAAATTACCAAAAATGTAAACAATCCTAAAAACTATAAAAACCAAAACAAAACCATAAAAACCTAAAAACACTAAAAAACCCCTAAAATCATAAAAAAATGCTAAAAAACCTAAAACACCCTAAAAACCCTCAGAACCATAAAACCTCTAAAAACATTAAGAAACTAAAAACAAATAAATACACAAAAAACCACTAAAAATTCTAAAAAACAATAAGCCCATCAAAACATTAAAAATACTAATAAAACATTTAAAAAATTAGTTAAAATACAAAAAACATTTAAAATAGAAAATTAGTTAAAAACCGTAAAAACCCAAAATTTGATAAAGCAATAAACACTCAAAAAAAACACTGAAATCCCTAAATGCCATAAAACCCCTAAAAACCATAAAAACTCATAAAAACCCATAAAACCTATTAAAATATAAACCCCACTAAAAACTCTAAAAAAAATTAAACCCCTAAAAGCATTTAAAAACTCAAACAAAAAAATTAAACCCTAAATAACTCAGAAAAATATTAAAACCCCAAAAAAACCATAAAAACCAAAACCCCTAAAAATTCCCTACAAACCAGAAAAATCATAAAAAACATAAAAAATCTCTAAAAATATCTACAAACACAAAAAACATTTAAAACCTTTAAAACAAATGGCATACCTTAAAAACCTAGAAAACCTTAAAACCCCAAAAGATCTAAAAAGCCTAAAACCCCTAAAAACATTAAAATACTATTAAAACTATAAAATGCATGAAATTCACAAAATCCATAAAAACCCATAAAACAAATAAAAATCCTAAATCCACTAAAAAATCTTAAAAACTATTTGAACCCCTAAAATATTTAAAAAAACAAAAAAAGATTAAAAAAAACTTTAAAATAATCAAAAAATCCCAAAAACCCAAAAAACCCCTAAAACCCATAAAACCCCCAAAATACCTACGAACCCTAAAAACAATAAAAATCCATAAAATACCTAAAAAACCATAAAAATTTTAAATACCCAACAAGCATAGGAAAACCATAAAAAACCTCAAAACATAAAAACAATTAAAACTCCTAAAAAACCTAAAAAGTGGTAAAAAAATGTAAAACCCTATAAACCCCTAAAAACCCTAAAAATCCTTAAATTCTATAAAAACCAATAAAAATACTAAAAACCCATAATAGACCCTAAAAACATAAAAAAAAATCATAAAACACTTGAAAAAATAAAATATAACCTTAAAATATAAAAACCACTTAAAACCATAAAAATCGTAAAACAAGCTAAAAACATAAAAAATATAAATGGCCATAAAAACTCTAAAACCCCAATAAACCATAAAATCCATTAAAACCATTAAAAACATAAAAACCAATATAAAAATATAAAAACCCCTTAAAATCCTAAAAACATTAGAAAACACAAAAAATATATTAAAACCCTAAAAATAAAAAAAACCCCTCTAAACTCAAAAAAAACGTAAAACCCTTAAACCACCATATTCCCTATAAAACCTAAAAAATATAAAAAAACTAAAAAATCCCTAAAATCCCTAAAAACATAAAAAACCCAAAAACCATGAAAACCCATAAAGAACCTTAAACACAAATAAAACATAAAACTGCTAAAAAACTAAAGAATGCTAAAACCCTAAAACCGTGGAAACCCAGGAAATCCCTAAAAACCCTAAAGAAAGATGGTTGATCTGCTCTCTGCCGCTCGTGACTTTCCTCTCCTGGATTGAAGACGATGACGACCTCGGTGACTTGGCCTCCCTCCCCCCCTGAGGGGGAGGGGTCCTCGCCAGTTCCCGATGAAAGCAGAGCCTTCATTCCTTTCTCGGATCCTGATTCGCTCCATTATTTTCCACGTATTAATCTCATCCCTAATGTGGAAGGTCTGTTTGAACGTCATCTGAAGCTACAGTTGTCAATCTCGGAGTTCAACGAGGCTTCGGCGTTGCATAATCAGACTCTGGTGGATCGATTATCTAACTAGCGCCCTTTGGTAAATGCTTTTGATAGATTTGTGTTCGAAAATTGGGATCTACAGGATAGGGAGACAGTGGGCTTGGTTTATGCCTACCATATTTTGATCCGCTTTTCTTATGAAGAGGACCTTATCCCGACATGGTCCGCTGCCCCTGCAGATGTGACGATGCACACTTTTCTATCTTCATGTGGATCTTTGATCTTCATTTACATCGGGACTTACCTTTTGTTTCCATTTGGGTACGATTCCATGAACTCCCTCTTACCTTCCAAAATTTGTCAATTCTTACAGTGCTGGGAAATCTGGTTGGAAGATTTCTGTGTGTGGATAGTCAGACGTGGGCCCTCTATCACCTGGTTGCTCTGAGTGTTTGTATTGAGTTTGATGTTTCCAAACAACCAGTTTATTTTGTCCGGATTGAGATTGGCGAAGAGCTGCAGTGGAAGCAACCTGTGGTTTTAGAATCCTAGGTGAATTACTATGAATATTTTCTGACTCTTGGTCATGTGAAACAGGTGGGTCGTCGTGGGGGAAGTGGTCGCTTGGTTGCTGAGAGTAATATTTGTGTCACCCCCTAGGTTGGACCTGGCTTCTGACCATGGGGATGGACCATACCCTGATAAAACTGGGGGGGAGATTCACCGAGGGGTCTTGGTAAAGGACTATTTCAATTGGTTGAAGGCTGATTTAGGATGGGCAGGTGCTGCCCCTTCTTCTAGTGTGGTGGGGGAGGTGGTTCCTGGGAAAGATATGGCTGATGATGTCTGCTTGTAGATAGTTCCGAGTGGGGTGTGCTGTGACATCACCAGTCTAGGTTTTGAGGGTATGAGGATGGAGGGGTTGCTGATGAATGTTGCTTCTGTTGAGGAAAATGGTCAGGAGTTTGAATAGGACCTAGTTTTCACTTTGAATACATTTTTAGTGCTTGATCCAGATGATGGGGAGTGTCCAGAGTCACTGGCTGATTCTCAGGATGATGAGGAGCGGCAGGTCTCTGACTTCCACTTAGAAGAGATGACCTTAATTACCTTGTGTGATGATTTTGGTGGTGCCAAGACCACCCCATCTGTCCATTTTCTGGAACAGGAACTGCGTGATGTGTCCCCTTCTGCTGCTGAGCTGAAAGTGGTGCAACAGTGTTCGACAATAGATCTTGAAGTCATTGAAAATCTACCTCCCTGTGTTGAACTCGCTGAGATGATCATATTGGACGGTTCTGAAATTCCCCTTGAGAAACACCGACATGAGATTCTACAGCAGCCCAAACTGAAGGTGATGTTTGAGTATGATAACATGGATGAGAATGTTAAATATGATTTGGTCTTTGGGGACCACAATGACATCATTGATGTGAACATTCCCCAGAATTGGAGGAGGAGGACCTTGAGGGATGGCTTAGTTCATCCTGACTCGGATCCAAGAGGAGGGTCTAAGGCCGCGACAGCTGATTCTAGGCTAGAGGGGATCCCTAAGGTGGTGAGTGATGATGACGTCCTTCACAGCAGGAGGAGGGGGAGTGCTTCCCCTGCCAAGAGGAGGCAAAGAATAGACTATTCATCCCTTCCAAAACCAATGGCAATGAGGGCCTCCTCAAAGGCTTCCAAATCTGTGGAGGATGCTCTCGCCAAGGATCAAGCGGATATGAAGCTGGAGAAGAAGCGACTCAAGAGGTATTGTACTGACTTCCTCAAGTAGTACGATTCATCTGAATGGGAGACAGTGTACTTGGATGCCTCCTCTGGGTATAGTGTTGATGGGGATCCATATGGAGATGATGCGACTTTTTTTGGTGTAACGACTGAACTTCTTTGTGATTTTGGTGCCGACGTTGACTGACTTGTTCCTCGTTTTTGTTTTTTCTCTTTTTTTTATTTTTCTTTTTTTGGGTCTTTTTCATTTTGGTTGTAAAGGGTTTTTGGGTGTGGGTTGATTGACACATCCCCTCCCTTGTCTGGTGCGTCTTTTTCCATAATAAACTTTGAGGGGACTGGGAATAGCTTGTCCTTACACCTCTTCTTCCTTGAAAACCCTAAATACCATAAAAATCGTAAAAATCCCTAACATCCCTAAAAACGTAAAAATCCCTAAAACCCTAAAAGCCCCTAAGAAACCCTTAAAACCCTCAAAACCTGAAAACACTTAAAACCTATAAAAAATATAAACACCCCTAAAAGATAAAAAACATACAAAAGAGACCATAAAAACAATAAAACCACTAAATCCCATAGACCCATAAAAAATAAATCCCCTATAAACTCATAAAACCACTAAAAACTCTAAAAACCCTTTAAACCCCTAAAAACGTTAAAAAAATTCTAAAAAAACAAAAAAAAACTAAAAAGCTAAAAAAATACTACAACCCACCCCCTCCACTCGAAACCCTAGAAACCCTGAAAACCCTAAAAATCCCTGAAAATCCATAAAATAAAAAAAATAAAAAAATCACTAAAAATCCCTAAAAAACATAAAAATCACTAAAAACCTGAAAACCCCTAAGAAATGCTAAAAAACTCCCAAAATAATTTAAACTCCTAAAAAATAAAAAAACCTAAAAACATATAAAACCCCTAAAAACCTTAAAACCCCTCAAAATTCCAAAAAAACATAGAAAACCATAAAAATTTATAAAACATAAAATACCCTAAAACCCCAAAGTAACCCTTAAGAACCTAAAAACACATAAAACAACTGAAAACCATAAAATGGTAAAAACACTAAAAAATGCCTATAGGAACCTAAAAAACCTAAAAACACCTAAAAACCATAAAACCCATAAAAAACATAAAACCCTAAAATATCTATAGAACCCTAAAACCACTAAAAACCCTTTAAACAATTAAAAATGGTAACAAACTTTAAAAACCCATAAAAATCCTAAAAAAATAAAAAAACCATAAAAATACCTAAAAATCACAATATCTATAAAAATAATAAAAACCATAAAACACAAAAAAAGCCTAAAAATCAAAAAATGCATAAAAACCCTAACAAACCTAGAAATCCCTTAAAAACCTTAAAAACCTAAAAACACATAAAATAACTAAAAACGTTAAAAACCTATTGAAACAATAAAAATACCCTAAAACACATTTAAGACTCTAAAATGAAAAAACCCTAAGAAATCATTCAAATCCAAAATACCCTAAGAATTCTTAAAACCCTGAAAAACCCTATGAAAACCTTAGAAAATAAAAAACAGTTAAACCGCCTAGAAACATACAAAACACTAAAAAATTCAATTAATCCTAAAATACCATAAAACCATAAAACCCATAGAAACCCCTATAAACCATAAAACCCTAGAAACCCATAAAAACTAAAAAACCACTAAATCACTAAAATCCCATAAAACCCCTAAAAATGTTAAAAACTATAAAAATCCATAAAAATCATAAAAAACTCAAAAATCCCTAAAAACCATAAAACCATAAAAATTTACTAAAAAGTCACATAATATATAAAAACCTAAAAAAACCATAAAAATCCATAAAACCATTAAAATCCATTAAAATCGCGAAAAATCCATAAATATATAAAAAACACTAAAAGCCTAAAACCCCCAAGAAAACACTAAAAACCTAAATACACTTGAAAACCCTAAAATATTTAAATGGTAAAAACCAAAGAAACTGATAAATACCCTAAAAACCCCTAAAAACATCAAAATTCCTAATATCCGTAAAAACCATATAAGTTAAAATAAGTCCAAAAAATCACATAAAATGTAAAAAACCATAGAACCATGAAATAACTTAATAAAAAATTAAAAACCTAAAAACACATAAAACCCCTAAAAATCCAAAAAAGAGAAAAACCCTAAAAGTCTATAAAACCCTAAAAACCCACAATACCTCCTATGAACCTAAAAACCGCTAAAACCCTCAGAACCATTAAATTTTTTAAAAATTTATCAAACTCTAAAGATGTTAAAAATTCTGAAAACCCGTTAACCCCTAAAAAAAACAAAGAAAAACATAAGGATGGAGGCTATTTCTATTGAATCCTCTCTCGCTCAGGCTTCCCTACGATTCCCTTCAAAGTGTGCTTCCACTGGCATGGAATTTCATCCTCTACTGCTTTGGGTTTTGTGGCGTTGTCTTTCATAGCGTTGCTACTTCTCTTAGTGGTGTGCCTCTTTCGGATCGGTGGCTCGCTTGAAATCTGGATTTTTCGGGTGTCGGCTTCAGTTGATGGCTACAACTTTTGATGATCGGGTCTGATCTGGTCTCCCAAGCGTGCAATGCTTCAGGTTCATGGAGGAGTGGTCCTGATCTAGTCTTTCCGAGGCGTGGCTCTGCATTACCATGGTAGAGCCATCCAAATTTGTTTTTTTGAAATAGAGAGTCATATCTGGGTGTTTTGAGTTGCTAAGTTGCAGATATCTATCTCTTCGGCTATGATGGACCTTGACGGAAACCTCAAGTTTCATATTGGTAGGTGAATTATATATTTTTTTGTGGATTTGTCTTCTCTGGGTAGTGGCGTGAAGAGGCTTGGCCTCTTAATTTTTGGAAACTGTGTGGTGGGAGCTGGCGGTGTTCTTCGGATCTAAAGTCCTTTCAGCGATGCTTGGTCCTTGGTGGGAAGTCTCAGTATTGGTGTTTCTGGAAACTGTGCGGGGAGCCGTTGACATAGTTTTTCTTGGTTTGTCATGTGATGGGGCTGATTTTTGGACTTTAGAGCAGTCACAGGTTCATTTATGGGACTCTTTTTCGCTGCATGATATCGATTATGGTTTGGATCAGCGTTGCGTTCTGGGTTCCTTGTCGGGCTGTGGTGGACGGTCTATGGAGTGTTGTAGGATTGGTTTGGTTCTAGTTGATGGTCATGGTGCGAGGTGCAGGATGTTGTTAGTTCATGGTGTGCAATCTCCGGGTGGCTAGAGGAGTAGATTAGTAATGGGACTTCCTATGGAATTTTGGGTGCTACGGATTGGTCCTCGGTGAGAGGGATACTAGTCCTGTTATGCTAGTAGTACAGTTATATGTGAAATTCTAGATGAAATTTTCTAGATGTTGGGTCTTCATTGGTTTGAAGGGGATGGTTGCTGGATATTGGGCCACTGGTTGTTGTTTGCAGATTATCGAGGCGGTGTAAGATGTAGTGTCACTGCATAATCCGAGTGCTGGTTGGGTGTGTGGATGAATCAGTTGTGAATTTGTGGTGGTACTGATTGTTGGTTGTGACTGGTCTGCACGATATGATTGGTTAGGAGATGCCATATTCTTGGTTATGTCATGATGGTTTTGATGGAGGTTGGAAAATGAGAAGTGGTATGCTAGAGGATGTCTGTCAAGGTGGTTCTGTATTAGAATTTAAGCTACTAGATGAGGTTTGATACTTGACTGGGAGGAAAACCCTAGCCCTAAAAAGTGTTGAAGGAGATGACAGATGCTTGGTTAAGTCATGATGGTTCTGTATTGGAATTTGAGCTACTGGATGCTGGTTGCTACTTAGCTGGGAGGGGCTGAACCTGGGTTGTTGAATTTGCTGCTGGTGGTTTTGATGCTACTGGATGCTGGTTGCTGATTGGTTGGGAGGTGATGTTAGGGAAAATTCATTTTTTCTTTTTTGTTTGGGTTTGTGTGCTTTTTTGGGTTTTTCTTTTTTGGGGTCTTTTGGGTTTGGGGTTATAAAAGGTTTTTGGGTGCGGGTTGTTTGAACCATCCTCTCCCTTGTCTGGTGCGTCCTTTTTTAATAAACTTTGGGGGGTCATGAATAGCCTGACCCACGCATCTTCCATTCCCAAAAAAAACAAAAAAAAACACACAAAACCCTAAAGAACAATAAATAATCCTAAAAATCCTCAAAACCGTAAAAACTCTCAAAATTTCTAAAAATCCTAAAAACATAAAAATCCTAAAAAATCCCAAAAAATCCATAATGATTTAAAAAACATAAATCCTAGAAATCCTTTAAGAAAACCTTTAAAAACACTTAATACCCCTAAAAACCTAAAAATACTAAAACCATAAAAGTCCCTAAAAACCCTAATACCCCTAAAAACCATAAAAACCATAAAACCCCATCAAAAACATTAAACCCCTAAAACCCACTAAAAACTCTAAAAAAATTTAGAACCCCTAAAAATGTTAAAAATACTAAGAACCTTAAAAACCTAAAATAATAAAAAAAATATAAAACTCCCAAAAAATCTAAATATCCTAAAACCTCTAAAACCCCTCAAAATCCCTAAAAACACTAAAGAACCCTTGAAATCCTAAAAATCCGTAAAAATCACAAAAAATGTAAAAATCCAAAAAAACCACTAAGAAAAAATTAAAAACCTTAAAACACTTAAAACCCCTAAAAAATAAAAAATTCTAAAAACCCTACAAACTCTCAAAACCTAAACCCCCCCTCAAAATCTAAAAAACCTATAAAATCACTAAAAATAAAAAAAATCCTAAAAATACCAAAAAACGTAAAAATACAAAAAAAACTTGAATACCCCTAAAAAAAATTAAAATCCTAAATACACTTTAAACCCCTAAAAACCTAAAAACCCATAAAAATCCATAAAAATCCATAAACCCCTAAAATACCTAAAATCCCTAAAAACCCATAAAAATCCTAAAAATATCTATAAAGTCAAAAAACAATAAAATCCCCAAAAACACTATGAAAACTCATATAAACACTCAAAACCTAAAATTAGTTAAAATCCCTAAAATCCTAAAATACGCTAAAAACCCCAAAAAACCCTAAACCCCCCAAACCATAGAAACCTTAAGAAATCATAAGAAACCCTAAAATCACTAGAGACTCAAATAACCATCAAACCCCTAAAAAGTTTAAAAACTCAAAACAAAAATATGAAATCCCTTATAAAACTAAAAAAATCCCCTACAAATCCCCATGAAAATTATAAAAAACCTACAACCCTAAAAAACCCAAAACCCCTCAAAATCCATAAAAATATGAAAACCCATAAAAATAATAAAAAATCCCTAAATATCTCTACAAACATTAATAAACCTAAAAACCCACAAAAAACATAAGAAAACCATAAAAACATAAAAACATTTATAACCGCTTAAAACTTAAAAAAACAATAAATACCTTTGAAACCAAATAAACCCCTAAAAAACCTAAATAACATTAAACCCCTAAAAACCATAAAAAAACTAAAAATAATTAAATCCACAAAAAATAACATAAAACACTTTAAACCCTAAAAAACATAAAAAATTCTAAAACCATAATACTTCCAAAAAACACTAAAACAAAAAAAAATCAAAAAATCCCTAAAAACACCAAAAATTTCTAAAACCCATAAAAACCCTAAAAATATTAAAAATCCCTAAAAATCCCTAAAAACACTGAAAACCCCTATGAAAACATTTAAGACCAAAAAAAATTAAAACCCATGAAAACCCAGAAAATGTTGAAAACCCTAAAAGTCCTAAAACCATTAAAACCCATAAAAATATAAAAACCCTAAAAACCCATAAAAACCACTAAAAACTCTAAAAAACCTTCAAAACCCTAGAAATATGAAAAAATACCAGAAAACCTTAAAACCACTAAAAACTCAAAATGCACCTAAACCCCTAAATATCCCTAAAATCTCTAAAAAACCCTAAAACCCTCAAAATCCCTAAAAACCCTAAAAACCATAAAAATCCTAAAAAAATCCGTAGAAAAAATAAAAATGAAAAAAAGAACAAATAAGAAAAACACTCCTAAGAAAATATTAAAAACCTAAAAATGGTTAAAATTCCTAAAAACATAAAATTGTTAAAACCCAATGAAACCCTAAACCATAAAAAACCCCAAACCCTCAAAATCACAAAAACCACAAAAACCCATTAAAATATCAAAAAAATCCTAAAAATCCCTGAAAACATAAAAAAAACTTTAAAACCATGAATACCCTAATAAATACTTAAAAACCTAAAAAAATTGAATCCCCAAAACAACTTAACAACGTTAAGAAAGTTAAAACACATATAAGTCCCTAAAACCCCCTAATAACCATTCAAAGCCCATAAATCCCAAAATACCCTAAAATAGAGAAAAAAACCCAAAACCACTAAAAACACTAAAAATCCTGTAAACTACTAAAAGCGTTAAAAAACACTTAAAAACCATAAAACCCGATGTAACCACAAATAATCATCGAAAACCTAAAGAAATCAAAAAACCCTGAATTTCCCTAAAACCTATAAAACAATCAAAATCAATAAAAACCAGTAAAAATAATAATAAATCCATAAAATCCATAAAAATAGAAAAATACCTAAAAATACTAAAAACCCCAAAGCAAACCACAAAACCCCTAAAAACCCTTAAAATACTAAAAACTCTAAATAACCTAAAAATTTCTAAAAATAGCTTAGACACTCAAAATCTATGAAAACAATAAAAACCATAAAAACCCCAAAAAATCCTTAAATTTTCAAAAAAAACATAAAAAACTCTAAACCATGAAAACCCGTAAGAAAACCTAAAAATCCAAAAAAGCACATAACCCACCTAAAAACCTAAAAAACACTAAAAAATCAAAAAAAATCGTAAAAGACTCTAAAACCCTAAAAACCCTACAAAACCAATAAAAACATTAAAACCCTTTAAAACCATAAAAAAATTCTAAAAAACCATAAAACCCTTTAAACTCAAAAAATAATAAAAAAACCCCAAATAAGCATAAACTCCCCAAAAACCCAAAAAACCTTCAAATCCCTAAAAACACTAAAAAACTATATAATCCTAAAAAGACATGAAAATCCATAAACTATAATAACCCTAAAAACCCTTAGAGAATTTTAAAAATATAAGAACAGTTTAAACCCCAAAAACCTAAAAAACCCAAAAAACCCAAAAAACCATAAAAAAGTAAAACCCCTAGTAATCCATAAAAACCATAAAAATTGTAAAATTCCATCAAAATCCCTAAAAATATAAAAACCCTAAAAACCGTGAAAACTCCTAAGAAACCCTAAAAACATATAACCACTTAAAACTAGTGAAAACTTAAAAACTCTAAAATCCCTAAAACCCCAAACAACCAAACAAAACCTAAAATCCCTAAAATCCATAAAAACCCTAATACAAAAAACCTAAAAAACCTATAAAACAATAGCAAAAGAACTAAAATTCTAAATACCCTTTAAAACCCTAAAAACGTTGATAACATAAAAAAAACCTTAAAACCCTATAAAATTAAAAAAAACCCTAAAAACCAAAAAAAACAAACCAACCCTAAAAACTCTAAAAACCCATATAAACCTAAAAAATTATAAAAATCCTGAAAAATATCTCAGTTTCCCTAAAAACATAAAAAAAATCCTAAAAACACTGAACACCCCTACAAAAACCTAAAAAACATAAAAACACTTAAACCCCCAAATACCTAAAACTTATAAATACCCTAATAACCATAAAAAACTAAAAACCATAAAACCCCTCAAAACATAAAAAGTCCAAAAAACCCACGAAAACATGAAAAACACACTAAAGAATCTAAAAAATCATTAAACTCATAAAAAATTTAAAAAAACTCTAAAAAATCATAAAAACTAAAAAACCAAAAAAAAACCAGAAAATCATAAAAACACTATAAATCATAAAAAACACTAAAACCCTAAAAATACCCTAAAACCCCTCCAAAAACAATAAAAATCCAAAAAAAAAGACTTGAAATCCAAAAAATTCCTTAAAAACCCTAAGAAAAATTAAAACCCTAAAAAACTTAAAATCTCCAATTAAAGCTAAAAAATATTGAATGCCCTAAAAACCCTAAGAGAACCCTAAAATCCATAAAAACCATAAAAACTATAAAACCCCATAAAACCTTAAAAAACATAAAAAACAATAAAAATCATAAAACCCTACAAAGTACCATAAAAACCCTTTAAACACCTAAAACATTAAAAAAATCTAGGAACCCTTCAAACACTACAAAACTAAAAAACCATAAAATCCAAAAAAAATAAAACCCTAAAACTCCAAAAATCCCACAAAATCCATTAAAACCATAAAAAATAATAAATTCCAAAAAATATCTAAAACATAACAAACCCTAAACCCCATGAAACCTCTAAGAAAACCATAAAAACCTAAAAACACTTAAAAAGCCTAAAAAACAAAAAAATTCTAAAAACAATAAAACCCAAAAAACCTAGATAACCATTAAATCCCCCAAAAAAAACGAAAAACCCCTAAAAACCTAAAAAACACTAACAAATCTAAGAAAAATTTAAGCCCCTAAAATTTTAAATATCTCTAAAAAACATTGAAAACCCAAAAAAATAAAAATACCCTAAAAACCCATAAAACCATACTAACCATAAAAACCATCAAAATATCGAAAAAAATATAAAAACCTATAAAAATCATTAAAAATCATTAAAAATCCCTAGAAATATAAATACCCCTAAAACATTGACAAAAAATTAAGAAAAATGAAAAAACCGAAAAATATTTTAAACCACTAAAAAACATAAAAAAACTAAAAACCTTAAGAAACAAAAAAAACCTAAAACATTTAAACCCATAAAAACCACAAAAAATAATAAAAAACCATTAAAAAAACAAAAAAAACAAGAACTATAAAAACCCTTTATATTCTCTAAGATTTTAAAAATGATAAAAAACCTAAAGAACCTTAAAAAAATAAAAAAATCAAAAAACTCAAAGAATCCAAAAAATAAAAAAATCATAAAAAACCCAAAAGCCATAAACCCATAAAACCCTCATAACCCCTAAAAGACGTGAGAATCCTTAAAAACACCTAAAATCTCTAAAAATATAAGAAACACTTAAAACCCTAAAACAACCTAAAGAAACCTAAAAAACCAAAAAACACATAATCCTATAAAAAACATAAAAAAATAAGAAAACCTAAAAAACAATATAAACCATTAACTATATAAAAACCCATTAAAACTATAAAAAACCAAAAAAAACTACTACAAACTCTAAAAACCCTTTAAACCAATAAAAATGCTAAAAAATATAAAGAACCTATAAAACCCAAAAATAATCAAACAAACCCTAAACAATCGCAAAAACCATAAAAACCCTAGAAACACTAAATACCATTAGAAAACGTAAAATACTAAAAAATTAAAGCCCCTAAAAACATAAAAATAAAAAAACACTAAAAACCCTAAAAGACTCTAAAACCCCAAAGACTCCTTAAAATCATCAGACCCCTAAAACCTTAAAAATCCCTAAAACCCAATAAAAACCATAAAACCAACTAAAACTATATAATCCTTTTAAATACCTAAAAATGTTAAAAACACTAAAAAACATATAAACCCTATATAAAACAAAATAACACCAAATACCATACAAAACAAAAAAATCACTAAAAACCATAAAACACTAAAAAAGTAAAAAAATACATAAATCCCATAAAAATCCATAAAAATCAAAAAGAGACCAAAAAATTAATAATAATATAAATAACATGAAAACACTAAAATAACAGAATAAAAAAATTTAAAATAAAAAACTCTTAAAAACCCTAAAAACTGTAAAAAATGATTAAAAGCCTAAACCACTAAAACCCAAATAAAACCCCAAAACCCCTAGAAACTTCAAAACTCCAAAAATCTTGAAAAACCCTAAAAAACCCCAAAAAACCATAAAGAATCTTTAAAAAAAATCTAAAAACCCTTTAAACCCCAATAAATGCTAAAATATCTAAAAAAATTAAACCTCTAAAAACCTCATAGAAAATATAAACCCATAAAAACTATTAAAATACTAAAAATGCAAAAAATACCTAAAAAAACCCACTAAAATCCTAAAAAATAACTAAAAATTCATGAACACGTAAAAACCCTTAAAATCCTAAAGAACCATAAAAAACTTTTAAAACCAAAAAACACTTAAAACACCTAAAAAGAAAAAAACTATTAAAAACCCTACCCCCTAAATCCTAAAAACCCTAAAAATAATAACATCCCCTAAAACCCTTAAAAACCCATAAAAACCCAAAAAGTCACTAATAATTATAAAACACATTTAAACCCCAAAAAACGTTTTAAAACTCTAAAAATCATAAAAACATTAGAAAATAAAATAACCACCCTCAAAAACACAAAATACCATAAAAAACCATAAAAACCCCCTTAAAACACAAAAAACCATAAAAACCATAAAAAACCCCTAAAAACCATAAAACCCCTAAAAACCCTTAAAAATCCTAAAAAAATAAAAACCCATAAAAATCACTAAAAATACCTAAAAAGTGAAACCCCCCGTAAAAACCCAGAAACCCCTAAGAAAACCTAAAAAACCTAAAAACACATAAACCCCCTAAAAACCTAAAAAACAATAGAAACCCCAAATACTTTAAAAATCTTAAAACCCCTAAAAATCATGAAAAACATTAAAACTACTAAAAATACTAAAATAATAAAAACAATAAATACACATTAAACCCATAAAATATTAAATATATCCTAAAACCTTTAAAAATAAAAAAAAAATCATAAAAATATAAAAAACCCCTCAAAACCATAAAACCCATCAAAATCCCAAAAAACCATAAAAACCAATAAAAATCATAAAAAATCGGGACAATCCATAAAATCCAAAAAATCCATAAAATTATTAAATACCCCTAAAACGCTAAAAAATACTAAGAAACCCATAAAAACCTATGAAAACACAAAAATGACAAAATTACTAAAAATCGAAAAAAAAATCAAAAAACCCAAAAAATCCAAAAATCCCTAGTAACCATAAAAACACCTAAAACCCTCCGAACCTCTATAACCCCATAAAATCCCTAAAAAATAACAATGAAATCTAAAAACCCTTTAAACCCCCAAAAATGTTAAAAAATCTAAAAAGTATTTAAATCCTAATAAAGTCAACCAAAAACCCTAAGAACCCAAAAATTGTAATAACCATAAAACTCTAAAAACTCTAAAAACACTCAAAATCCCTAAAAAGCTAAAAAACCCATTAAAATATGAAAAAACAATAAAAATATATAAAAACATAAAAACCCCTAAAATACATGAACCCCCCCCCCCCTAAAAAATCCTTAAATACTTAAAAAATTTCAAACCCCTAAAAATCCTAAAAACCTTGAAAAACCTAAAACCCCTAAAACATTAAAATCTCTAAAAACCCATAAAAACCTTAAAACCCACTTAAAACTCTAGAAACCCTTTAAACACATAAAATTTAAAAAAACTATAATAATCTGGAAAAACTAAGAAAAACCCTAAAACCCATTAAAACATTAAATAGCCTAAATACCCTTTAAACCCTCAAAAACATGAAAACCAATAAAAATCATAAAAGATCACTAAAAATAACTACAAACACAAAAAGACTAAAAATATTAAAAAATCACAAGAAACAATAAATACCTAAAAACACTTAAAATCCCTAAAAATCTAAGAAAAACTTTAGATGGCTGCCCACTCCCCCAAATATCTCCCTCATTCGACGCCTCTTCCAGGTTTTTCCCTGGATTCGTCTCGCAGCTTCGGTTTTGTATCTTTGATTTCTGGTTCTTGGTGATAGGATGTGCTACTCTTTCCCATTATGGTGGTGGCCTTGGTGTTTTGGGAGCCTAAACTTCCCCGAATGGATCTGTTGGCGCCACCGGCTTCGGATCCTTGCGAGGATCCTGATTAGGTTTCGAGCTTTGGTCGCAGTTGATTTTCAGCCACGGATCAGGGTCGTGATTATAGTTCTGAAATGTCTGAAGATGGGTCAACATGGTCAAGGACCTCATCGGATAAGGTTGCAGCAGACCGGTAGAGTGTGGTGAGGGCCTCTTTGGAACACATGGGATCATTTATGGTGGGAGTTTGGTCTTCTTTGGAATATTCCTTCTGGGGGTTTTGCTTATGCAGTGTTTATTTTTGACGGCGGAGTGGCGTGATGCTTTCATTATCTTGGTCTTCGGTGATGCGGATGCTTTTAGATCTAAGGTCTGGCGTTCATTGGTGGATATTTGGTTTTGCGAAGGAGGATTATAGTTTTGGAAGGCTTTTCATCGGGTTGTCTATGGTGTGGGATCTCAGATCTGCTGGTCAATGGTGTGTTATAAAGATGCAGGTCCGTTTTCCGGGTTCCTTGGATTTGTTTTTGCTTCATATTGTTGATGCGGGATGGATTCAGGTGTGCTGCGATCGGGGTAATTTTTTAGTCTGTGCTTTTATGGATTACCAAAGTAGTCTTTTTGGTTCTGTGTATGGATGGATTGGTTGTGAGATACTGCTTGTGCTGGATGATGGATCTGATGCGAGGTATGGAGCGCTGTCTGGTGGGATCACTAGGCTGTGTTGCATTCTGGCTGCTTTGTTGGACTGTGGTTTTCTATGTTGTGGCTGGTTTGGATGTGAATCGTTGTGGGTGCTGGATTTTGGTTATGTTGGGTGGAGTTGGATGTTGTATGTTTCTGGTTGTGAAACTTGGTGTGAAATTCTTGATGTTGATTGGATAGGAGGTGATGGTTTCTGGTTCTTAAGGGTGATGGCTGCTACTTGGATGGGATGCGATAAAAGTTGCTGGTGCTTGATGATGGTTGTTGCTTTGCTGCGAGGTGGCGAATGTGAGTTTTATGTATTTGATGCTTGTGGTTCTGTGATGCTGGTGGTGAATTTTCTTGAGAAAGAGGCTATGGATGATGAAAATGGTGTTACGAGAAGCTGGTTGTTGTTTGGATAGGAGATGCAGCTGGAGATGCTTTTGATTTTCCAATTTTTCTGGTTTTCTGTGTCTTTTAAGATTTTTGGGGACTCTTGGGTTTTGTGGGACTGTCCATGGGTTTTGGGTGTGGGTTGATTAACCCCGCCCTCCCCTGTCTGTCGGGTCTTTCTACTGAATCTTTTTTAATAATAAATTGGGGGGGGGGGGGTCAGGAATTGCCTGGCCTCCGCAACATCCTTGCCCTAAAAATCTAAAAACATGCTAAAAACCCGAAGAACCCAAAAACATAGAAAACCCTAAAACCCCAAAATATAATTAAAACCGTAAAAATCCATAAAACAATTAAAACCCACTAAACCCTCTAAAAAAATTCTTAAACCCCTAAAATGATTAAAATACTGAAAAACCTTAAAAACCTTCAAAAACTCAAAAAAACCCTAAAACCGCAAAAACTATTGAAAATATTAAAAACCATAAAACCACTAGAATCCCTCAAAATCCATGAAATCCCTAAAAAACCTTAAAACTACTAAAAAAAGACCTCAAATTCCCTAAAAACACTAAAAATCATGAAAAAAACTATGTAAACCTTAGAAACCTAAAAACACTTTAAACCACTAAAAACACTAAAATACAATAAGAACCCTAAAACCCCAAAAACTTCCAAATCCCTCAAAACCCTAAAAATCATTAAAATCCATAAAAACAAAAAGATCCCTAAAAAAGTAAAAGACCCTAAAACCCAAAAAACATGAAAACCCTAAGAAAAACATAAAAACCTAAAAAATGAAACCCCTAAAAACTAAAAAAACCATAGAGAACCTAAAAAACCCTAAACCCCTAAAAACCATTAATCCATTATAAAAAATAAAACCCTAAAAACATGTAAAAACCTAAAATCCATTAAAAACCCTTTAAACAAATAAAACATTATAATACTTAAAATCCTTAAAACCATAAATAACTCAAAAAATTCTAAAACCCCCAAAAAATTTCTAAATCCTAAAAAAACTCCAAAATCCCCTTAAAATATATAAAACCCAAAAAACCATAAAAATCCTTAAAAACCCACAAAAAAACTCTAATAACTCTGAAAATCCCAATCAAAACCAAGTCATACAAAACCACTAAAAACCCCTAAAAATATAAAAAATGCTAAAAAACAAAAAACCCTAAAACCCCTAAAAACCCGGAAACCCGTTAAAATCCATAAAATCCTAAAAGACCATAAAAAACTAAAAAATACATAAAAATTTCTAAAAACCAAAAAAATCCATAAAAACATGAAAACCTTGGGAATTCCTTAAAATCCTAAACATAATTTAAATCCCCCAAAAACCTTAAAATTGGTAAATACAATAAAAACACTAGAAATTATACAAATCATTAAACTTTTAAATAAATTAAAAACACAAAAAACCCCATAAAATACTAAAAATAGACAAAAAATAATAAAACACTTTCGACCTATCAAATTTTATAAAACTCTAAAAATCAACAAAAACTATAAAAAATCAAAAAAATTTAAATTCAAAAAAACTCCCAAAAACCCAAAAACCCTAAAAGACCACAAAATCCTAAAAGACCCTAAAACAGCTAAAAGTCTGTAAAAACTCTACAAAAGCATGAAAATCCTAAAAATTTCCAAACAAATTATAATAATTTTAAAAACCCTAAAATGCCTAAAACCCCTAATAAAACCTCAAAAACTGAAATACAGTTAAAACCCCTAAAAACAAAAAAAACACCACAAACCATAAAAACACCATTTACCCTAAAAACCCTAAATACCCTGAAAATACCAAAAAACCCATAAAACTAGTAAAAATTCATAAAATTTCATAAAAACATAAAAAACACTAAAAATCCTGAAAACCATAAAAAACCTTAAAACCCTTAAAACACAAGAAACCCCTAAAAACAAGAAAATGATAAAAACCCTAAAAAACCCTAAAAACCCATAAATCTTCTAAAATCCTTATAAAAACATAAAACACCATAAAAATCCTTGAAAGACATTAAAAATGAAAAAATTATAAAAACCATAAAACCCCTAAAAATAAAAAAACCAAAAAACCCAAAAAACCAAAAAACACTCAAAATCCCTAAAAACCCTGAAAAGCTTAAAAGGCCTAAAGATGCCCTAAAAGTCCCTAAAAAGGGAAAAACCCTAAAAATACAGAAAAAACCTTAGAAAAAATTGAAAACCTAAAAAACAGTTAAAACGACTAAAATCCTATAAACCAAAAAAATCCTAAAAAACAATAAAATCCCTCAATATATCCCAAAAAACTCTAAAAAAAAATTCCTAAAAAATCCCTAAAATCAATAAAAATGTAAAAACCTTCAAAAATCCTTGAAAAATCTAAAGAAAGCCATAAAAAAATAAAATCACATAAAACCTCTGCAAACCCTAAAAACACATAAAACACCTAAAAAATTAAAGACGCTAAAACACCTAAAAACCCTAAAAAGATTCTGAAACCCTTGAAACCCCTAAAAACCATATGAACCCATAAATACTTTAAGAATAAGAAAATTCCATAAAACCATAAAAACCTCAAAAAACTCATAACACACTTTAATCCCCTAAAACATTAAAAGTTTATTAAAATCCATTAAATTCGAAAAAACTCAAAAAAGAACCCTAACCCCCTAGATAAATAACCAAAAACCATAAATTAACTAAAAACCCTAAAAAACATAAAACCCTAAAAACTTATAAACATCCTAAAAATCCATCAAAATTCCTAAAAAATTAAAAACCCTGAGAACCTCGAAAATCCCTAAGAAAACCATTAAAATCTAAACACACCTAATGGTGATGGTTGCTACTTGGATTTGTGTTCTTTTGTGTTTGATTTTATTTTTCCTTTTGACTGTTTTGGGTTTGTTTTATGGGTTTGGGGCTGTTAAGGGTTTTTGGGTGCGGGTCGTTTGACCCCACCCCTCCCTTGTATACTACGTCTTTTTCTTCTAATAAATTGGGGGGGGGGGGGTCGGGAATAGCCCGACCCTTGCACCTTCCTTGCCCTTAAAAAACCAAAAAAAAAACATAAACCCCTAAAAAAAACTAAAAACCCCTAAAAATATAAATACCCTAAAAAACGTAAATACCACCAAAACCATAAAAACTATAAAACCATGAAAATACTTAAAACACTTTAAAACCATTTAAATGTTAAAAAACTCTAAAAACCCTTAAAACACCAAAAGAATTAAAAGAAACCCAACACCCCCTCCTCCGAAACCTTACAAAACCAAAAAAACCCTAAAATACATAGAACCCCTAAAAATACCTAAAAACCATTAATGCCATAAAAATACTAATAAATCAATAAAAATCACTTAAAATATTAGAGACCCTAAAAACATGAAGAAAATTGTGAAGCCCTAAAAACATGAAAACAACTAAAAATCAAAAAAACTAAAAAAAACATGAAATCCTTAAAAACATTAAAAAAAAACTCTAGAAAGTCTTAAATATTAATGAAAAATATAAAAACCCTTAATCCCCATTAAAATGTTAAAAAAATCAAAAAAACCCCAAATACCCTAAAAAACTCAAAAAATCCATAAAACCCAAAAAAACCAAAAAAACTAATAAAAACCCTAAACACTTTAAAACCCCTCCAAATCCCAAAAACCCTATAAAAAATAAAAAACCCAAATCCGATAAAAATCCGTAAAAATAAAAAACCCTAAAAACCAATAAAAACATAAGAAAACCTTACAAACCTAAAAAAAATAAAACCCCTAAAAACCTAAAAAGCGCTAAAAACCCTAAAAAGCCAAAAAAGCCAAAAAAACCACTCAAAATACCTAAACCTCCCAAAGAAACCATAAAAATCATAAAATATCCATAAAAATGCATAAAAACCTAAACATACCTAGATACTCTGAAAACCCTAAGAAAACATTAAAATCCTAAAACACTTTAAACCCCTAAAAACCTAAAAAATGTTGAAATCCCTAGATAACCCTAAAAACTCTAAAACTCCAAAAACCATAAACACCCCTAAAAACGTAAAAAACAATAAAAACCATAAAATCCACTAAAAAATATATAACCCATTTAAACCCCTTAAAATGTTAAAAAACTATAAAATTCCATTAAAACCCCCAAAAACACAAAAAAAACCGACAAACCCAAAAGATCATAAAACCCTAAATAGCCTAAAAACACTAAAGCCCCTGAAAATAAAAAGAACTATAAAATATTAAAAAAACTATACAAAACCCTAAATACATAAAAACCATAAAGTCCCTGATAACCCCTTAGAAAAAAATTAAACTTTAAAAACATTAAAACCCCTTAGAAAATAAAAACACCTTAAAACCATAGAAACTCTTATAACCCCATAAAACCCATAAAAACACAAAAACACATAAAACACTTTAATCCCATAAACACGTTAAAATATCTAAAACCATAAAAACCATTACAACTAAGAAACCATCAAAAAACCCAAAAAATCACAAGACCGTAAAAACTCTGAAACACCCCCAAACCCCCCAAAATCTCTAAATATCCTAAAAACACAATAAATTCATTAAAATCCCAAAAAATCCCTAAAACATAAAAATAAAAAAAAACCTTAAAAACCTTAAATAAAATCTTAGAAACCTAAAAACACTTAACACCGCTACAAAACCTTAAAAATAAAAAAACCCTTAAAATCCTTAAAACCCCTAAAAATTCCACAAAACAATAAAAATCTATAAAATTACTAAAACCATAAAAACCCTAAAAACCCTAAGAAAAAAATCAAAATTTTAAAAACATTTAAAACCCCTAAAAACCTAAGAAACACTAAAAAAATGAAAATAACCTAAAAACCACTAAAAACCCTAAAAACACTAAAAACCAGAATACACCTAAAACCATAAAAAACACTAAACACATTTAAAAAACACTAAATACTTAAAAAAAACTTAAAACACATATGCATGTTAAAAATATAAAAAATATAAAAACCCTAAAAACTAAAAAACATCAAAACCCCAAATAAATAATAAAAGGCCATAAAATCACAAAAAACCTAAAAACCCAAAAAACATAAAAAACCATAAAAATCAAAATATAAATCCTAAAAAATGAAAAAAAAAACATACTAGACTGAAACTCCCTAAGAAAACCTTAAAACCAACAAACACTTAAAAAACCTAAAAACCTAAAAACCTAAAAAAACTAAAAACCTTAAAAACACTAAAACCCCTTAAAATCTGTAAAAACACTATAAATTTAAAAAAATCCTAAAATACCCTAAAATTAATTACATTTTTTTAAAACCCTAAAAATCCTAAAAAAAACCCTAAGAAAACCTTCAAAACCAAAATACACTTAAAACCGCTAAAAATCACAAAAAACACTAAAACCCCTAAAAACTACAAATCCCTCAAAACCCCCAAAAGCCCTAAAATCCCATAAATGTACTAAAAATACCTAAAAATAGATTAAAATGTAAAAGATCATAAAAACCTTGGAAACCACTAAGAAAACCTTAAAAACCAAAAAAAACTTAAAACCCGTAAAAAATCTATAAAAATCTAAAAACCCTAAAAATCATAAGAGGCCCAAAAAACCCCTAAAATCATAAAACCCCATAAAAATTAAAAACCCTAAAATCAAATAAACATCCTAAAAACTAAAACTATTACAACCCTTTAGGTCCCTATAAACTTTAAAAACATTAGTAAAGCATAAAAACTCATAAAAATTAAAAAAATAAAAATAATCAAAGAAAAACTAAAAACCCATAAAAATCATAAAAAAATCTCAAAAAATAAATAAATACCTTAAAACCTCTAAAACCATTGGAAATCCTTAGAAACCAAAAAACAATTAAAACAACAAAAAATCCTCAAAATTTATAAAAACCCAAAAAACCCTAAAACCCAAAAAACCCTAATAACCCTAAAAACAATAAAAACCATAAAAATACCTAAACACATAAAAACTCGTAAATCACATAAGATAACCTTAAAAAACTAAAACATTAAAAACCTATAAAAACTTAAGAAACCCTGAAAACCCAAAAAAATCATGAAAAATCCAAAAAAAATACTAAAAATACATAAAAATTAAAAAAAAATAAAACACTAAAAACCATGAAAAACTCTAATAAAAAACTTTAAAACTGAAAAAACACTTATAAAGCCTAAAAGACCTAAAAAATATAAAAAACCTAAAAATTCCAAATATTGCCCTAAAAACACCGAAACCCCTAAAAACCATAAACCCCCAAAAAATTATATAAACACATAAAATTCCATAAAAACCATAAAAACCATAAAAACTATAACAACCCATTAAACCCCTAAAAAAGTTTTAAAACTCAAAAATCCTAAAATCCCAAAAAAACTCAAAACCCCCTAAAAACCATTAAAAACCTAAAAACCTAAAAACCCATAATCCCTTAAAATCCCCAATAACATAGAAAAATCATTAATGTTTTTTAAAATCCCTTAAAACCCATAAAAATGAAAAAATACCTATAAAAAATAAGAGAACCTAAAAACATAATCCCTAAAAAACCTAAAAACCCTAAAATCCATAAAACCACTTAAAAATTATAAACCCCTGAAAACCTTAAAACCCAAGAAAACCATAAAACCCCTAAAAATCAGTAAAAACTATAAAAACCCTTTAAACCCCCAAAAACATTGAAAAAAAATAAAAACACAAAAAACTATAAGAAACTAAAAAAATGTTAAAACCCTAAAAACCTAAAAAAACCAAAAAACCAAAAATTCCCTAAATACAATAAAAATCCTAAAAACCCCTAAAAATACATAAAAACATAAAAAACACTAAAAATCGGTAATATCCAAAGAAAATTACAAAAACCTAAAAATACTTGAAACCACTAAAAAACCTAATAAACAATAAAACCCAAGAAAACCCTAAAACTCCTAAAACTCCAAAAAAATCTTTAAAAACCATCCAGAATCATAAAAATATTAAGAAAACATCACTAAATATCCATAAAAATGAAAAAAAACTAAAAACCATGAAATACCCTAAGAAAACATTAAAACCCAAAAAACACTTAAAACCCATAAAATCCCTAAAAACGCTAAAAACCTAAAAAACCGAAAAAACCTAAAAACCCATAAAAACCCTCAAAATCCCAAAAAAACCCACAAAAATCCACAAAAATCATATAAAATATATGAAATCCCTAAAAACAAAAAAAAACCTAAAAACCCTAAAAAACCTAAAAAACCTAAGAAAACCATAATAATAATAATTAAAATCCATAAAAACCTAAAAACTCAAAGTCCCGTCAAAAATCCTAAAAAGACAATAAAAACCCCAACACACATAAAAACCATAAAACCCCTAAAAACCAAAAATCCCTTAAAACCCTAAATGCACTAATACTCTAAAAACCCGTTAAACCCATAAAAATGTTTGAAGACACTAAAAACCATAAAAGACCTAAAAAACTCAAAACAAATTAAAAATCCAAAAAACCCATAAAAACCTAAAAAGAAGAAAAAGAATTAAAACCCTTGAAATCCTTAGAAATCCTAAAACCCCAAAAAAAATAAAAAACCTCTAAAAATCAATGAAGACACAAAAACCCTAAATCCCCTGAAAAACCTTAAGAAAACCATTAAAACCAAAAAAAATTAAACCCCTAAAAATCTAAAAAAACTAAAAAACCATAAACACCCTAAATACCATAAATTCCTAAAAACCATTAAAACCCAATAAACCCAAAAATTATATAAAAAATCTAAAAACTCTAAAATCCATTTAAACCCCTAGAAGCATTAAAAACTCTAAAGATCCGTAAAAATCTTCTAAAACTTAAAAACCCTAAAACCGAACAAACATAAACCCATAAAACCCCTAAAACCCCCCGAATCCCTAAACACCCTAAAATCCATTAAAACCCTAAAAGGGATAAAGAGTCCATAAAATTATAAAAACCCTAAAAAACTAATAAACCATAAGAAAACATTAAAAATAATAAAACATTTTAAACCCCTACAATACTAAAAACCCTAAAAACCTAAAAACCCTAATACCCCCTAAAAAGCCTTAAAATCCCTAAAACCCACAAAACTCATAAAAATAAAAAAAATTAAAATCCCTAGAAATGTTAAAAACTATAAAATACCAGAAAACATGGAAGAAATACTTAGAAAAAAATTTAAAAACCCTAACAAACCTACAAATTCAAAATCCACTAAAACCCCTAAAATATTCTGAAACCCATAAAAAACATAAAAACCCTAAAACCAAAAAAACCCTAAAACCCATAAAGACCCCTAAATCCCTAAAATATCAAAAAACTCTTCAACCCCCTAAAAATGTTTAAAAAACTCTAAAAAACCGTAAAACGCTAAAAAACTAAAAATACCCTATAAACCCAATAAACCAAACCCCCCCCCCCCAAATCATCAAAATCAATAAAACCCTAAAACTCAAAAAATCATTAAAAAGACCTAAAAATCCATAAAAACATAAAAAAAACCCAAAATACACTAGAAAAACCAAAGAAAACCTTAAAAACCCTAAAACTTATAATCCCATAAAGACCTAAAAAATGTTAAAAACCCTAAAAACTATAAAAAGACACTAAAACCACTAAAAATCCAAAAACAAAAACCCCCTAAAAATCCTAAAAACACATAAAATTCATAAAAACCAATAAACTCCAAAAACCCTTTAAACCCCTAGAAATATTAAAAAACTCCAAAAACCATAAAACACTAAAAACACCAAAAACCTTAAAACCCCATAGAACCCTAAAACCCCATAAAACCCCTCAAAATCCTTAATGCCTAAAAAACCATAAAAATCATAAATCTCTAAAAATCCCTAAAAATGTAAAAAACCCTAAAACCCTAAAAACCTATAAGAAAACTTTAAAAACCTAGAAACACATAAAAACAATAAAAACAAAAAAAATTGCTAAATATACTAACAAATACTAAAACCCTTGAATACCATAAAACCGCTAAAAATAATAAAAAGTCTTAATATCCCATAAACCCCATAAAAATCACTAAAAACTCTAAAAAATTTAAAGACTCAAAAACAACTTAAAAACAAAAAAAACTAAAATACCTAAACCCAAAAAAATTCAAACCCCCTCAAAATCCCTTAAAACCCAAAAAACATAAAAATAAAAACTCATAAAAATAAATAAAGACATTAAAAACCGTAAAAATTCATTAAAACCCCTCATAAAATTTTAAAACCCTAAAAACACATAAAACCCCAAAAAACCAAATAAATGCTAAAAACCCAAAAAGACCCTCAAAACTCCTAAAACCCAAAAAAACTCCAAAAAACGTTAGAATCCATAAAAAACCTTTAAACCATAAAAAATACTAAAAATTATAAAAACCCTTTACACCCCTAATTTTTTAAAAAATAACTAAACACCATTAAAACCCTAAATACTAAAAATACACTAAAATAACAAAAAAATTACAAACCCAAAAAACCATCAACAAATATAAAACCCTAAAAAGCATAAAAATACGAAAAAATACATAAAATCCATAAAATTATTACAACTTTAAATACCCTGAACTACCGTAGGAAAACCATAAAAACCTAGAAAAATATAAAACCCAAAAAATCTAAAAATTTATAAAGACCCTAAAAACCCTTAAACCATAAAAACCCTCATAATCACTAAAACCCCTAAAAATATATATAAATATTAAAAAACCCTAAAATGACAAAAAACATAAAAAAAAATAGAAACCTTGAAACCCCTAACAATCCTAAAAAGATCCCAAAACCCATAAAAGCCCTAAAACATTAAAAAACCTAAAAATTTAAAACACTAAAACCCACTAAAAATATATAAAAACCCTTCAATCCCCAAAACATATTAGAAGACTATAAAAATATAAAAATCCCTAACAATTTCAAATAATCCTAAAAACCCCAAAAAAACAACAACCCCTAAAAACACTCAAAATCCATAAAACCCATAAAAAGCCGTAAAAATTCTAAAAAATCACAAAAAATTACTGAAATCATAAAAAACCCAAAAAACACAGAAACCCCCCAAGAATACCTAAAAATCTAGAAAACATAAAGCCCATAAAAAACCGTAAAAGGTTTAAAGCCTTAAAACCACCAATTTCCCTAAAATCCCTAAATACGCATAAAAATCATAAAAATTCCCTAAAAATACCTTAAAAAGTAAGAAACCAAAAAAATCTTGAAAAATAATAAAAACCTTAAAACCTAAAAACACATAAACCCCCTAGAATCCTATGAATGCTAAAACCCCTAAAAATCATGAAAATGAACCTAAAACCCCTAAAACACCTAAAACCATAAAAACACCTAAAAACCATAAAAACTATAAAAAACCAGAGAAAACTAAAAAACCCCAAAATCTTATTAAACCCCTAAAAACATTAAAAACTGTGGAAATCCATAAAACCACTAAAAATTAAAAAACCCTAAATTCCCTAAAAATAAATAAAAATACAAAAACCCCTCAAAATCCTTAAAATAGTAAATTTCTATAAAAACCTAGAAAAGGATATGAAAACCTTTAAAACCTAAAACCCCTAAAACCCATAATATGGTAAAAAAACTAAAAATACTTAGAACGCCTACAAAAATAAAACCTATAAATGTCACTAAAACCCCTAAAACCCATAAAAATATGTAATAATCCCTAAAAAGACCCAAAAACGTAAATAACCTAGAACATTGAATACCCATAAGAAAACCATATAAAACTATAAATAATTAAAAACCTTAAAACCTTAAAAATTCTAAAACCTTAAAAGACCATAAAAACAATAAAACCCACAAAAAAATCCTAAAGACCATAAAAAAATAAAAACCCTTTCAACCTTAAAAAAAGTTAAAAATGTTAAAAATACTTAAAAACAAGAAAAAAATCAAAAAACCCCCTAAAAACAAAAAAACCATGGAAAACATAATATCCCTAAAAACCTTAAGAGCCTCAAAATCCCAAAAAAAACATAAAAACCATAAAAAAACTAAAAAAATTTTAATTACATAAAAAACATTAAAAACATGAAGACTCCTATGAAAACCTTAAAAACCTGAAACTAGTTAAAACCTCTAAAAATGTAAATTATTCAAAAAACCCTAAGAACCCTAAAAAGATTGAAAACCTTCAAAATCTAGAAAAAACCATAAAATCCATAAAAATCTAAAAAAGCACGAAAAATCCATAAAATGGTAAAAACCCCTAAAGACCATGAAAACCCATAAAAACCCTAAAAACTCTAAAAAATAAAAAAACTGTAAAAACCCTTAAAACATTAAAACCCTTACAAAGACCCTGAAAACCATAAAACACCGAAAAACTATTAAAACCCCAAAACCCCATAAAACCAATGAAACCACAAATACTCTAAAAACCAAATAAGCCCCAAACATTTTAAAAAAACTAATGATAACAATAAAGAAACCAAAAAAAACCTAAAAACAAAAAAAATCTCAAAATCCCTTAAAAATGATAGAAATATATTAAACCCTCAAAATCCTTAAAAACCCAAAACCCATAATAATCCTAAAAATATTAATCCCCTAAAAACCCTGAACACACCTAAGGAATCCTTAAAATTATATAAACTCTTAAAAACCCTAAAAACATAAAACTGCTAAAACCAATGAAAACCCTAAAACCCCTAAAAACCTTAAAACCCATCTAAATCCCTAAAAACCCTAAAAATATTAAATAGGACCTATAATTCCTAAAAATTAATAAAAAACCTTAAAATCTGTAAAAACCCCTAAGAAAACATTGAAGACTTAAAAAAAATCTAACACCTAAAAAAATTATAAAACCCTTAAAAACAATAAGACCCCTAAAAACCCGTAAAACCCTCAAATCCCCCAAATACTCTAATAAACACCAAAATTGTAAAAAAAACCTAAAAACCCTTAAAAACATAAAAATTCCCCAAAACCATGAGAAACCCTAATAAAACCATATCATCCTAAAAAATTAAACCTCTAAATATCTAAAAAATTATAAAATCCCAGAAATATCCTAAAAAAACCATAAAATCCCATAAAACCTTAAAAATCCCTAAAACCCCATAAAACCCAAAAACACTAAAAAATAAAAAACACTTTAAACACATAAAATTTTTAAAATCCAATGAAAAACTATAAAAACAAACAAAAACACAAAATAAACCTAAAATCCCCAAAAATTTACAAGAACTATAAACACCATAAAAACCCCTAAAACCCTCAGTATCCCTAAAAACATAAAAACCCATCAAAATCAAAAAAGGAAAAAAATCCCAAAAAAATAAAAAACCAAAAAAAATCATTGAAAACTTAAAGAAATCCTTTAAAGTATAAAAATACATAAAACCTCTAGAAACGCATAAAACCTCAAAACCACTATAAAATCCAAAAAACCCTAAAAACATAAATATACTGAAAAAGCCATAAAATCTATAAAAACATAAAAGAACCATATAACCATGAAAACAACTAAGAAAACCGTTGAAATCTAAAAATAAATAAAACACCTGACAAACCTGAATAATTAAAAAAACCCTAAAAACTCTAAATAGATATGAAAAAACCCTAAAAACCTTAAAAACTATAAAAAAACCCCCCTAAAAACCTTTTAAATCCATAAAAACCCTTAGACACACTAAATTACAGCTAAATTCTCTAATTCTTTTTTAAAGCCATAAAATGTTATAAATTATAAATAACCTTAAACCCACTAAAAATAAAAAAAATATATAAAAACAAAAACAAAACAAAAAACACCTAAAACCCTTACAAATCCATAAAAGCCTCAAAATCCTCAAAACCCTAAAATCCCAAAAATTTAAAGAAATGTCTTAAACATATCTAAAAAATTAAAAGACCATAAAAACCCTTAATAAATTTTGAAACCCTAAAAACAATTAAAAATACTAAAAACCCTAAAAAAGATAAATACCCAAAAAAACCTAAAAACTATAAAAGTTTCTAAAAACCTTTAAAACCCCTAAAAGAGCAGTAAACCTTAAATAACCATTAAATACTTTTAAAACCATTTAAACCCATAAAAATTTTGAAAACATTAAAATAACCTTAAAACCCATAAACAACTCAATGAGAACCCCAAAAAATAGAAAACAAAAAAACCCTAAAAAATCCTTAAACTGTCAAAATACCTATAAACCTTAAAACCCTAAAAATCATAAAATTCAATAAATATCCCTAAAAACAAAAAAACCCCTTAAAACCCTGAAAACCCAAAATAAAACTTTAATAACTTAGTAACACATAAAACCCCAAAAAACATAAAATATACTAAACCCCCTAGAAAACAGGGAGAGTCCTCAAAATCCAAAAAACAATTAAAACCATAAAAATACTAAAAAATATATACAAACCCAACAAAGGAAAATAACTTTAAATTTTTTAAAACCCCTAATAAAACATTAAATATCTAAAAAAATTAAACCCCTCAAAACAAAAAAATAGTAAAAATGCTAAAAAACCCCTAAAAACCTGAAAACCACTAAAAACAATCAAAATCCCTAAAAACCATAAAAACCATAAATATTATAAAAAAACATAAAATACGTAAAAAATAAAATAATCCTAAATACCCATAAGAAATTATTAACAACATAAAAACACATAAACCCCCTCAAAAACCTAAACATGCTTAAAATGCTAAAAGACCCTAAATACCCCAAAACCCCTAAAAACATAAAATCCCAAAAAACCCAAAAAACCAATAAAAACAAATAAAACCCATTAAAAACATAAATTCCTATAAACCCGTAATACTTTAAAAAAATATTAAAAATATTAAAAACCCTAAAAAATAATAAAAACCATAAAACCCAAAAAAACTATAAAACCCTAAAAACCACAAGAAACCCCTAAAACCAACCAATACTACTAAAAATCTAAATATCATAAAATTCCTAAAAATAACTAAACATCCCTTAAAACATAAAAAAATCTGTAAAACACTAAAAAGGCCATTATAAAATCTTGAAAACTTTAAAACTCTAAGAATCCCCAAAACATAAAATATACTAGAATCCCCAGGAAACCTAAAACCCAAAAAATACCTAAAATCCATAAAAATCCATAAAAATCCAAAATAATCCATAAAACCCTGAAAACCTAAAAATCTGTAAAACCCTAGAAAAACCCAATGAAAACCGTAAAAACATAAAAAACCTTAAACCCCTAAAAAACTTAAAAATGAAAAAACAGTAAAAAGTTCCTAAAAATCCTAAAAACTATAAAATAATTTAAAACCTTTAAACCATTAAAAAATTTTAAAAACCTAAAACCACTAAAAACACTTAAACCGTTTAAAACCATAAACTGTAAAAAAATATAAACCCACATAAAACCCTAAAACAGAAAAAACACCTAAAAACCCCAAAAAACCATAAAATGCTAAAATCCAAAAAAACCTCATAATCCTTTAAAACCTTAAATCATCATACATATATTAAAAATCCCTCAACATTACTAAAAACAAAAAAACCCCTTAAAACACAAAAAACCCCTTATCAAATTTTGAAAAATTCAAAATACTTTAAACTACTAAAAATAAATAAGCACTAAAAAACCTAAACCCCCTCAAAATCCCTAAAAACCCCAAAATCCATAAATATAGTAAAATAACCAAAAATCCCTAAAAGTATAAAAACACATAAAAATTTGAAAAACCACTAAGAAAAAGTGAAAAAACTAAATATACTTAAAACCCCTAAAACCATAAAAATGATAAAAACCCTAAAAGTCCCTAAAAACACTAGAAAACTATAAAACCCATAAAAACCATAAAATTCCTAAAAACACATAAAACTCTCTAAACACTTTAAAAACAATTTTAAACCCTAAAAAATTTAAAATATCTACAAAATAATAAATAAATAAATAACTCCAAAAACCAAGGAAAACCCAAAGAAAACCCTAAAAACTCTAAAACCCTAAAACCCTAAAACCATAAAATTCCCCAAAAACCCTAATAAAACAAAAAAATATTTAAAATTCCCTAAAAATAGAAAAAATCTTTAAAACCCCTAACACCCCTGTAAAACGCTATGAAAAACAAAATAACCTAAAAATTCTTTAATCCCCAAAGAATCCTATATAACTCTAAAATATCCTAAAACCCCTAGAAACTATAAAACCCCTAAAACTGTAAAATCCCATGAAAATGTTTAAAAAACTCTAAAAAACCATTAAAAAAATTAAATACTTAAAAAAACTTAAAAAAATAAGAAACCCAAAAAACCCAAAAAACCCTCAAAATCTCTAAAACCCCTAAAAACCATAAAAAACCTATTAAATTCCTAAAAATACTTAATATCTTAAAAATTCCTAATAATAGAGAAATATCCTTAGAAAAACGTAAAAATGTAAAAATGCTTCAAATCCCTAAATAACCTAAAAATGTTAAAATCCCTACAAAATCCTAAAAACCATAAAAACTATTAAAACCCAAAATAACCCTTAAAATCCCTAAAAACCCTAAAACCATTCAAACCCAAAAAAATCATAAATATACCTAAAAACCTAAAACCCATAAAAAACCATAAAAAACCATAAGAAAACCTTAAAAATCTAAAAACACTAAAACACCCAAAAAACCCAAAAAATGGAAAAACCCTAAAAGACCCAAAAACTATAAAACTCCTAAAAACATAAAAACCCCCTAAAAACCCAAAAAAATACTTAAAATCTAATAATCCTTGAATCAACAAAAAATTTTAAAAACTCTAAAAATCATAAAACCCCTAAAAAACTCAAAAAAACTCTTAAAACCAAAAAAACCAAAAAACCTTAAAAACCCCATAAACCATAAAAATCCCAAAAACCCTTAAAACCCATAAAAATCCTAAAAAGCCCTAAATACATAAAAATCCCTAAAATTCCCATAAAAATTAAAAAAACCTAAAACCCTGAAAACCCATAAGAAAACCTTAAAACCCTAATAACACCTAAAAACCACAATAGACCTAAAAACTGATGAAACCTCAAAAACACTAAAAAACATTAAAAACACTAAAACCCCTAAGAACCATAAAACCTTTAAAAATTTAAAAACACTAAAACCCCATAAAAATCCAAAAAACAATATAATATTTAAAACCCCTTTAATCCCCGAGAAACGTTAAAATAATCTAGAAAACAAATAACCCCCTAAAAATAAAAAAGGCCAAAAAACCAAAAAAGATCAAAATATCCTCAAAAACCCTAAAACACCTCAAAATCAGTAATACCTTGGAAAAGCATAAGAATCCAAAAAAATACCTAAAATCCCTAGAAACATAAAACCCCCTAAAAACACCGAAAACCCAATGTGAAAAATTTAAAACCTAGAAACACTTAAAACCCCATAAATCCTAAATTTTATAAAGACTCGAAAAATTCTAAAAACCCTAAAACCCCTAAAAACCATAAAACCCCTAAAAAACTAAAGAACCCCTAAAATCCAATTAAAACCCTAAACCACTAAAAACTTTAAAAATGTTAACAAATACTAAAAACCCATAAAGACCCTAAAAATTACAAAAAACCATAAAATGAAAAAAAACCATAAACCCTCAAAATCCCTAAAAACCAAAAAAACCATAAAAATCTAAAAAAACCCTACGAAGGAAGGAAGACATAAAATACTATAATACCCTAATAAAACCTAAAAAACTACAAAAACACTTAAAATACCTAAATCCTAAAAATCCTAAAAACCCAGAAAACTATAAAAATACCCCCACAAAGACCCCAAAACATTAAATACCCTAAAACCCATAGAAATCATAAATAACACTAAAAAATATAAAACCATATAAACCCCCAAAAAATATAAAAACACTAAAAACCTTATACCCATAATAAACTAAAAAAACCCTAAAAACCTATAAAAACTATAAAATCCTAAAAACCCTAAAAACTAACCCCCCCCCCCAAATGACCTAAAAATCCCTAAAAATATAGAAAAACCCTAAAAATCCTAAAAATCATTAAAAACCCAAAAATTCCATAAAAATATTAAAAATTACCTGAAATCCATATAAAATAAAACAAAACCCCAAAACCCTAAAAAACCATATAAAAACTCTAAAAATATAAAAACACTTAAAATCCATAAAAAGGTAAAAATTCCAATACCCCTAAAAAATCCTAAAAAGACCCTAAAAACACATGAAGTCTCTAAATAACCTAAAATATGCTAAAAATCCTAGAAACCCTAAAACCCTTAAAACACTTAAAATTCATAAAAACCATAAAAACAATAAAAACCCAAAAATTCCTAAATATTCCTAAAAACATAAAAACCATAAAAACCCTAATAAAACCTTTAAAACCTAAAGAAACTAAAACCCCTAAAACCCTTAAAATGAAAAAAAACCTAAAAAGAACAAAAAAGACCCATAAAAGTGTTAAAAATACAAAAACCCAATAAATACCCAAAAAACCCACTTAAAACTCTAAAAATCCTTCAGCCACCTAATTTTTTTAAAAACTATAAAAACCTTTTTACCCCTAAAATACCTAAAAATTATAAAAATCCCTAAATATCAATAAAAAAGTAAAAAAACCAAAAAACCCCTGAAAAACCATATAAAATCCGAAAAAATAAAAACATTTAAAAACCATAAAAAATAAAGAAACCCTAAAATCACAATAAATAAATTAAAAACCCTAAAACCCCTAACTACCATAAAACCCCTAAAACCCAAAAATAACTAAAAACCCATAAAAATCCAAAAAAACTGCTAAAATATAAAAAATACTTAAAACTTATAGAAATGTTAAAAACTCTAAAAATCATTAAACCCCTAAAAACAATAATATCCTAAAAAACCCAAAAAGACCAAAAAACCCCTAAAAACTCTAAAACACCTCAAAATAACTAGTACCCTGAAAAACCATAAAAATCATAAAATATCCCTAAAATACCTAAAAAAATAAAAAACCCCAAAACCCCAAAAAACAATAAGAAAACATTTAAAACCTTAATAGCACCTTAAATCCCATAAAACTCAAAAATCCTAAAAACCCTAAAACCCAAAAAAACCAAAAAAACCCATAAAAGACCTTAAAAACCTTAAGAGCACCTTAAATCCCATAAAACTCCGAAAACCACTAAAAACTCTAAAAATGTTAAAAAATCTAAAAAACCATAAAGTCGATAAAAACCTCAAAAAACACCTAAAATTAAAAAACCATAAAACCATAAAAATCCCTAAAAACCAAAAAACAATCCAAAAAAATTAAAAATACCTAAAATTGTAAGACTCCCTAAAAACCATAAACACCCCTAAGAAAACCTTAAAACAAATAAAACCCCTAAAAACATATAATGTCTAAAAACCCAAAACCCATAAAATAACCTAAAGGCCCTTAAAAACCATAAAGACTCCTTAAAATATTAAAGAACAACAAAAACCCTAAATACCACTAAAAATAAAACTACCTTTTAAACCCTTAAAAAAGTTGAAAACTCTAAAAACCATAAACCCTTACAAAACTCACAAAAACCCTAAAACACCATAAAAACCCTAAAAACCTCAAAAACCATAAAAAAATCCAAAAAAGACTAAAAATCTCTAAAATGACTTAAAATTCCTAAAAAATAAAAAGGCCAATACCACTAAAAATACAAAAAAACACCCTAAAAATAGTTCAAATCTCTAAATAACCTAAAAAGGCTAAAAAACCCTAAAAACCCCTAAAACTACTAAAACACATAAATACTATTAAAGTTACTAAAATCTGCTTAAACCCAAAAAATCAAAAATACCCCTAAAAACGTAAAAAACTCTAAAAACCATTAAAAACCCTAAGAAAACCTCAAAAAACTAGAAACATTAGAAACACAAAAAACCCAAAAAATGAAAATACCCTAAAAATAACAAAAAAACATAAAAGTCTTAAAAACATAAAAAACCTCTTAAAACTCTATAAATATATCAATCACCAAAAAATGATAAAATGTCTTAAAACCTTAAAACCACTAAAAAACTCAAAACCCCCTAAATGCCCAAAAAAAGCAAAAAAACCCCAAAAACCTCAAAACCTACAAATCCAACAAATCCCTAAAAACCCATAAAAATCCTGAAAAATCCAAAAAATTGTAAAAAGTCCTAAAAATTCTGGAAACCCAAAAGAAATCCTTACAACCCTAAAAAACATAAAAACCTTAAAATCCTAAAAATTAAAGAAAACCTAAAAACAATATAAAAACATTAAAAACCCTTTAAAACCCTAACAACCATAAAACCACTAGAAATATACAAAAATAATAAAAACCCATGAAAACCAAGAAACCACTAAAAACATCAAAACCCCTTTAAACCCCTAGAAGTGTCAAAAAACTCTAAAACATAAAACCCCCAAAAACAAAAATAGCCCAAAATCCCAAAAAGACAAAAAAAAAACCTATAGAAACCCTAAACCCCCTCGAAATCATTAATACCCTGAAAAACATAAACATTTTAAAAAATTCCTAAAAACATAAAAAATCCAAAAATCCCTAAAACACTAAGAAAACATTAAAACCTAGAGACCGATGAAGCATCGTAAAACCCTAAAAACGACCCCTTAAACATTAAAAACACCTAAATACTTGATAAAACCCTAAAATCCCATAAACACCCTAAAACCACTAAAAAAATCTAGAAATGTTAAAAAAATCTCTAAAAACCCTTAAACACCCTAAAAACCACAAATGAAACTTGAAAACCAAAAAAAAAAATAAAACCCTCAAAATGCTTAAAACCCAAAAACCCCATAGAAAAAAATACCCTTAAAAGGTTAGAAGCACTAAAAACCATGAAAACCCCTAAAAAACTTAAAACCCTAAAAAAAATTAGACCTCTAAATACCTAAAAACACTAGAAACCCAAAAACCCATAAAAATACCCTAAAATCCCCAAAAAACATAAAGACCCCAAAAAACATTAAAAATCTATAAAAAAATAAAACCCGCTAAAAACACTAAAAACCCTTAAACCCGTAAAAATGTTAAAAACACTAAAAAACAATAAACCCCTACAGAACTCACAAAAAACCTAAAACCCCATAAAAATCATAAAAACTAAAAAATCATAAAAATCCCAAAAGCCCTAAAAACTAACAAATATCCAAAAAATAATTAAAAATCCCAAAAAATGTAAAAATCCCTAAACCCCTAAAAATTTATAAAAAACCATAAAAATCCTAAAAAAGACCTAAAATCCCTAAAAACATAAAAATAACCCCTAAAACTCGATATTAAAAACATAAAAACTATAAAATAGATTAAATACCTAAAAACATAAAAACATTAATATCCCTATGAAATCCTAATTAGTCCCTAAAAACACCTAAAATCTCTAAATAACCTCAAAAATTATAAAAAACCCTGAAACCCTAAGAACACATAAAATCCCTAAAGCCCCAAAAAAACATAGAAACCAAAAAACCTGAATATCACAAAAAACAAAAAAAAACCTAACAACCCTTAAAAATCCTATGAAAAACTTTAAAACAAAAATACATTAAAAACCCCAAAACATGAAAAACCATAAACCCCCCCCCCCCAAACCCTCAAAATCCCCAAAACCTAAAAACCCCATAAATATCCTAAAAAAGTCTTAAAATTCCCTGAAAATGTAAAAAACCCTTAAAGCCCTGAAAATCAATAAGAAATCCATAAAAACCTAAAAACAGTTTAAAACTATAAAAACCTAAGAAACGAAAAAACCCTAAAATACAATAATTTCATTAAAAACCCTGAAAATCCTAACAACCCTAAAACTTCTAAAACCTAAACTACACTAGAAACCCATAAAAAACCAAAAATTCACTAAAAACTTTATAAAAAATTTAAACCCATAGAAATGATAAAAAAACACTAAAAACATAAAACTCTTAAAAAGAAAAAAATACCATAAACCAAAAAATATCAAAAAAACCTAGAAACCCTACAATCCCTAAAAATTAATAATACACTAAAAACCATAAAAATCCTTAAAAAATCCTTAAATATCTCTAAAAATATAGAAACCATAAAACTCCTGAAAGGCCCAAAAAATTCTATGAAAACTTTAAAACCTAGAAACACTTGAAACCCCTTAAAACCCCAAAAATATCCGCTAAAACCGTAAAATCCCCTAAAACTATTAAGAACCAATAGAAACCATAAAATTACTAACAATCTTTAAAAGTTAAAAAAACTCTATAAAATTAAAAATCCTAAAAACTTCCAAAAACCAAAAAAAAATTCCATAAAACCCTCAAAATCCCTAAAAACAAAAAAAACCAAAGAATACAAAAAAAATTATAAACCCCTAAAAAGGTAGAAAGCCCTAAAAACCCAAATTAAATCCTTAAAAACCAAAACACACTTAAATCCCATGAAAATATAAAAAGGCTAAAACCCAAAGAAACGTAAAAATACCCTAAAAACTCCATAATACCATAAAGTCCCAAAAAAATTAAAAACCCTCAAAACAATAAAAACCCTAAATACCACTAAAAATATCTAAAACCCCTTTAAACCCCTAAAAATTTACAAACTTGAAAAAACCATAAACCCCAAAAAAACTCACAAAAACCATAAAACCGCATAAATACCCTAAAAACCCTAAAACCCTAAAAACACAAATAATCCTAAAAAGGCATAAAAATCCCTAAAAATATAAAAAAACATAAAACCCTTAAAAATCCCTAAAACCCCCAAAAATCCATAAAAATCATAAAAAACACCTAAAATCCCAAAAAACAAAAAAAACCCAGAAAACCATGTGAAAACCTTTAAAACCTAAATAAATACAAAATCCATAGAAATGTGAAAACACCAAAAAAGTCCCTAAAACACCTGAAATATCTAAATAACCTAAAAATGATAAAACCCCAAAAAATCTTAAAAACCTAAAACCCCTAAAATTCTTAAAAAACCTAAAAACCATAAAACCCCCCAAAACTTATAAATATCACTAAAACAAAAAACCCCTAAAACCCTTAAAAACAAAAAAATAAATTTAGAACATGAAAACACTAAAAATCTCTAAAAACCTAAAAACCCTAAAAGACCAAAAAACCATAAAACTCTGAACAAAGATAAAAAATCAATAAAAACACAAGAAACCACTTAAATCTAAAAATTCTTCAATCAAAAAGAAATTCTAAACATAATAAAAACTTTAAAACCCCTCAAAACTCAAAAAACCCCTAAAACCCCAAAAAAATCGGAAAAAACCCTAAAACCCCCTAAACCCTAAATACCCCCAAAACCCTAAAAAATCATAAAAATCATAAAAAATCCATAAAAATAACAAAAAATTTAAAAACTCTAAAACCTTGAAAACCCCTAATAAATCATTAAAAACCTAAAAACACTTAAAACCCATAAAAACCTAAAAATGATGAAACCCTAAAACACTATAAATATATTAAAAACCAAAATAAACATTAAAAACATAAAAACCTCTTTAAACACCTAGAAATGCTAATAAACTCGAAAAAACATAAAACCACTGAATACAAAAAAATCCCAAAAAACAAAATAACCGAAAACCCCATAGAAACCCTAACACTCCTCAAAATCACTAATACCCATAAAAACCATAAAAAACCAAAAATAATCCCTATAAATCCCTAAAAACATAAAAACCCCCTGAAAAACCTGAGAACCCTTAAAAACACTGAGAAAACATTAAAACCTAGAAACACTTAAAACCCCCTCATAACCCAAAAACAACACCTAAAAACCATAAAAACCCTAAAAACCTTAATAACCCCTCAAATCCCATAAAAACTCTAAAATAACTAAAAACACTAAAAATGTTTAAAAAACTCTGAAAAACCCTAAAGACCCTAAATAACTAAAAAACCCTGATAACAAAAAAAAAACAAAAAACCATCAAAATACAAAAAATTAAAAAAACCATAAAAATAAAATAACAATAAAAATACATTAAATGGTAAGAATACTTGAAAACCCTTAAAACCCCTAATAAAACCATAAAAACCTAAAAACACTTAAAACCCTTACAAACTAAAGATGCTAAAAAACAAAAAAAACTGTATAAATACTGAAAAGGCCCCTTTAAACCATAAATACTGAAAAAACATTAAAAACCCTAAAAACCACAAAAAACAATAAAATCCATTTACACCCAAAAAAATATAGAAACATTACATAGAACTTAAAACCCTAAGAAACTCAAAAAAAACACTAAAAACCCATAAAAAACCTAAGATCCCTAAAACTCCTAAAACCCCTAAAAATCCCAAAAACCCAAAACCCCCAAAAATCCTAAAAAGACCTAAAATTTAAATAAACCTAATCCCTTTAAAATCCCTAAAAATCCTAAAAATACATAGAAATCCTAAAAAGAATTTAAATCCACAAAAACGAAAAAAACCCTGAAAACCCCTAAAAATGTAAAAATGGAAATAGCCCTAAAAATCTATTAAAAAGACCCTAAAAGCCCTAAAATCGCAAAAAAAACCTAAAAATCATAAAAACCCTAAAATCACTAAAAACACTAAAAAACGTTTAAACCCCTAAAAACGTTAGGAATGAAAAAGGAAAGATGTTGCCGCTCTAACTAGGGCTCCCTCTCCTGACGTTGCAATTTCCAGCATCTTTTCATGGATGATTCGTCTTCTGGTCTGTTCATGATGAGGATTGGCTTGTCAGTTGCGGCATTCTTTGGCATACGGTGCTGATCCATGACAGCAGAGGGTTTTGGAGGCTCTCGGTGGCGTCAGCCTTTGTCAGTGTTTCTTTTTATGGAATCAGATGTTCTGCTTCTTGTTCTGCTTCAAGTTTGGTAGATCTAGATATTTGGACATAGGATCTAGTCCCTGCGGCCAAAGGATACTTCGGGCTTCCCCTTCTTAGATCGGTGTGGTCTCCGGGGGGATCTGGAAAGGGAGGCACTGACTTGGCTTGGATCTGGAGATGACTTGCCTTCATTTTGGCAGATTTGTAATATGCTCTTGCTAAGGTCAAGCCTTACGTCTCGTCTGCGCTTTTCGGTCCCGGGTGTCTCTCGAGGAGTCACAATGCGGTGGGATTCAACGTCATTGAGCTGGGGCTGGGTTTTTCTCGATGGAATGATTGTTTTTGTGAAGGAATATGGTATTTGATGCTCACTCCTGCTACGAGTTGGTGGATGATAAGGGTGGATATGCAGGTTTGATTTTCTGATTCCGTTTTTCTGTTCTTGAATCTTTCTGCTGATGAAGGTATGACCATACTGTGCTGTGTTCGTTTTGATATGCTGGTCTGCGTGTTCTTGTATTGTGGATGGTTTGGTTTTGTGCTGTTGTTACTGCTGAATGATGAGTTTAAGGAGTTGTGGATGATGCAGAATAGGTTTAGGAATGGTTGTTGGTGTTCTTTTGTTTCTGTTTTTGATGGGATGATGGAACTGGTTTGGTCAGGAAGAGTTGGTTGATGGATTCTGAGATTTATATGATGTTTTCTACTGGTTGTTGGTTCTTTCATAAGTTGCTGCGGAATTTTGATCGGATATTGAGTTACTGGATGATGAGATATTGGACTTTGGCTACTGCTTCCCTTGATTAGAGTTGGTGGGTGCTGGAAATCTGGTATGGTGGTGCTGATTGGTGTTGGATGAAAGTGGAATGGTTTGGAGTCTCTGATTTCTGTAATGAAAATGATGTCGGCTGGCTTGGGTGTGATGATGGATGTGGCTTGATGTTTGGATGTGAGTTTCTGACAATTATAGCTTGCTGCGGTGGGTTTGGTAGTGGGAATCCGCTTGTGCTATCTATTGGTAGGGAATAAGAGTTGCTGGGGTCTGGAGGCTGGTTGATGTTATGGGATGCTTGTTTTGTTTGGCAGAGTGATGCTGTTGGAGATACTGCTATGCGATGTTATGGCGATGATGGCTGGATTATGCTGCATGCTGGGCTTGGTGATATTGGAGGCTGGTTGCTGCTTGGTTGTGAGCTGCTGGATGCTGGTTGATGCTGGTGATGATGATGGTTACTACATGGTGTTCTATGTTTTCTGTTTGGGTTTGTTTTTCTCCTTTTCTTTTTTGATTTTTTTTGGCGTGGGTTGTAAGGGGTTTTTGGGTGTGGGTCGTTCGACCCCTCCCCTCCCTTGTCTTCTCTGTCTCTTTTTCTTTCTAATAAATTTGGGGGGCCGGGAATAGCCCGAACCTCGCATCTTCCTTTCCCTAAAAACGTTAGAAAACTCTAAAAACCCATTAAACACTAAAAACTCATAAAACCCCTTTATCCCAAAAAATTAAAAACCCTAAGGACACTAAAACCCCCAAAAAACCATTAAAATACCTAAAACCGATAAAACTCATAAAATCATAAAAAACACCTTAAAATCACAGAAAATATAAAAACACTAAAAACCTAACAACCATAAGGAAAACATAATAAAATAAAAAAAATTAATCCCCTAAAACCTGAAAACGCTAAAAACACCAAAAACCATAAAACCCCAAAACCCCTAAAAACCATAAAACCCGTAAATTCCTTAAAGTCCCCTAAACCCCATAATACCCCATAAACCACTAAAAATTATAAAATCCATTTAAATCCATAAATATGTTAAAAACTACAAGAAACAACAAGAACCTTAAAAAACGAAAAAACTCTAAAACCCAAATGAACCCAAAAACCCTCAAATTCTATAAAAACCCTAAAATAAATTAAAATACTAAAAAATAAATAAATAACCTAAAACCTGAAAAGGCCCTAACGACATGAATAAACCATAATAAAAAATTAAAAATAATTATAACACCTAAAAAACCTAAAAACTATAAAACCCTAAAATCTCTAAAATCCCTAAAAACCCTTTAAAACACCTTAAAATCCCTAAAAACCTGTAAACCATAAAATTCTTAAAATCTCTAAAATCCATATAAACCTTAAAAACCCTGAAAACTCTGAGCATCCATAAGAAAACCTTAAAAACCAAAAAAACACTTAAAACCCCTAAAGACCCTAAAAATGCTAAAACCCCTATAATCCATAAATACCCTAAATAGCCTTAAACCATAAAATCCCTAAGAACCATAAAAAACACCAAAACCCATAAAGATACTAAAAATCACATAAAACTCTAAATACTCTTCAGAGTCCTAAATTTTTTGAAAACTCTAAAAAACCCTAAAACCCTAAAAACTAAAAAAAAACCCCTCAAACCCTCATAGCACATAAAAAATCCTAAAAACCCCTAATCCCCCTCAAAATTCCTAAAACCCTAAAAGTCATTAAAAACTACAAACATCCCTAAAAATCCCTAATACTGTAAAAACCACTAAATACCCTAAAAACCCCTAATAAAACCTTTAAACCCCAAAAATATTAAAACTCTTATAAACCTAAAAAATGATAAATACCCCTAAAAGACCCTAAACCACATAAAGACCATAAAATCCCAAAAAACCATAGAATACCGTAAAATCCCATAAAAATATAAAAACACTAGAAACTCAAAAAAACCTTTAAACCCCTAGATATTTTTAAAAAAATTCTATAAACCATAAAAACCCTAAAAATCCAAAAAATCGGATAAACCCAAAATAAATACAAAGAAACACTAAACCACCTCAAAATTTCTAATACATTAAAAAACCAAATAAATCATATAAAGATATACAAATCACTACAAATGTAAAACCCCTACAAACATAAGATAAAAATTAAAAACCTATAAAAACATAAAACCCCATAATTACATAACAAAACAATAAAAAAGATTAAAAACTCTAAACCCCCTAAAACCATAAAAACACATAAAATTCACCCGAAACTCAAAAAACATTAAAAACACTAAAACAACTTAAAACCACAAAAAATTAAAAAAACTAAAACCTAAAAAAAACATACAACCCATAAAAACCATTAAGCCCTAAGAAAACCTAAGACCCTTAAAATCCCTAAAACCCTAAAAACCCATATAAATCTAAAAAACCCAATAAGTCCCTAAAAACATAAAAAACCAAAAAAACCTAGAAAACCATAAGAAAACATTAAAAACCGAAAAACATAAAACCCCTCAAAAAATTTAATAAAGCTAAAAACCCTAAAACACTAAAAGACCCTATAACCCCTAAAACCCATAAAAAACTTACGAAAACCAAAAACCCATAAAACCCTAAAAAAAGTAAAAAATATAAAAACCCCTTTAAACCCATTATAATTTTAAAATGATCTAAAATATCAAAAAACACTAAAAACCTAAAAAATACCTAAAATACCAAAAGAACCCAAAACCCACTCAAAAAAATCTAAAAACCAAAAATCCATAAATTTTCTATAAAATACCTAAAATCTATTAACATGAAACCCCTAAAAACCCTAAAATAACATAGTGAAATCATAAAAACTTCAAAAAACATAAAATCCTTAAAAAAACATATAAAAACTCTAAAACCCCCAATCTAGATAAAAATCCTAAAACCCCTCGAAATAACTAAAATCCATAAAAATTATTTAAATCACTAAAAACCTTTAGAATGTATGAAACCCTTACAAACCTAAAAAACCAAAGAACTCCATAAAAACCTAAAAACACTAAAAACCCCTATAAATCATAAAAACTCTAAACCCCCTAAATATCCTAAATAGACCCTAAAACCTAAAAAACCCCAAAAAACCATAAAACCATAAAGACATAAAAAACCCATAAACCCCTAAAAACTACTAAAAACATTCAAAAACCTCTAAACCCATAAAAACATTAGAAAACTCCAAAAAAGCATTAAAACCCTAAAAAACTAAAAAACCCTAAAAACCCAAGAAAATGTTTAATACCCTAAAAACCCTAATACACCTAAAAATATCTAAAACCCCTTAAAATGATAAAAATATTTAAAAATACTTAAAAATTATGGAAAACATAAAAAATTCTAAAAACCAAGAATATAAATAAGAAAACTTTCAAACCTATAACACATAAATACCCTAAAAGAGAAAAAATGTTTAAAATAATAAAACCCTCAAATTCCCTAAAAACTATAAAAACCATAAAAATCTTTTGAAAGCACTAAAAAATTAATGAAAAGGTAAAACCCCCTAAAATCATGAAAAACCCTAAAAAAAACCTTAACAAACACTTAAACCAACTAAAAAACCTAAAAATGATAAAAACCATAAAAATCCATCAAACGACCCTAGAAACCCTACACGCACTCAAAAACTATAAAAATCATAAAAAAATAAAAACTATAAAAAAACCTATAAAATAAAAAAACTCTAAAGCCCTTTAAACTCCTGAAAACATTAAAAAACACTAAAAAATCTAAAAACCATACAAAAATAAAAAACCCTTAAAAATAAAAAACCCAAAAAACCACTCAAAACCCAAAATACCCTAAAAATCCTTAAAAAACCATAAAACAATAGAAATAAAAAAAACCAAAAGATCCCTAATTAAGTAAAAAACCAAAAAACCCTAGAAAAAGAATTAAACCTTAAATAACTAGAAACACTTAAATCCCCTAAAAACCTAAAAAATGGTAAAGACACTAATAAACATAAAAAATAAAAAATCCCTAAAAACTCTAAAACAGATAAAACACATAAAATCCTTACAAACCCATAAATCTTGTACAAATACCTAAAAATCCCTTAAAATGTAAAAACCCTAAAACTCTCAAAATTCATAAGAAAAAATTAAAAACCTAAAAATATTTAAAACCCCTAAAAACATAAATAATGATAAAAACCCAAAAGACTACTTAAAAGACACTAAAAACCCTAAAACCCCCAAAAAAACCCTAACATCCTTATATAAGCTAGAAAACCTTTAAACCCTTAAAATGTTAAAAAACTCCAAAAACCTTTAAAACCCAGAAAGAATCAAAAAATCCATAGAAATTACTAAAAACCAAAAAAACCGCTAAAATCTCTTAAAAGATTGAAAATCCGCAAAACCACTAGAAACCATAAAAAATAAAAATATGAAAAAATCCGTAAAAACATAAAAATCCTAAAAACCTTGAAACACCCTAAGAAAACCTTAAAAACCAAAACCCATTGAAACCCAAAATACCAAAACTACGCTAAAAACCCTAAAAACCCTAAAAGCCCTAAATGCCCTAAAAATCCCTCAAAACCATAAAATCCATAAAAATTCAGAAAAGTCCTAAAAATACCTAAAAATGTAAAAACCCAGAAAACACATAAGAAAACCATAATACCAAAAAACACATAGAATCTAAAAAACCTAAAAAATACTAAAATCCCTAAAAGACCATAAAGACCCTAAAACCCCAAAAACCCAAAAAAACACCTAAAATCATTAAAACTCTAAAAAATGCATAAAAACCCTAAAAATACTAAAAAACCCTAAAACCCCTTTAATAACATAATGTTTTTAAAAAAACTAAAACCATCATGAAATCCTAAAAAAACTAAAAAACCCTAACCCCCCCCCCCTAAAAAAATATAAAAATCCTAAAAAATCTTAAAAATCGTCATAATCCCTAAAACCCATAAAAATCTATAATAATACAAAAAAAACACTAAAAATCCATAAAAAAGTAAAAAGCCCTCAAAAAAACATAAAACCCTAATAAATCCTTAGAAGCCTAAAAACTATTAAAATCCCAAAAAACATAAAAAACCCATAAAATGCCGAAAACCCCTAAAAACCTTAAAAACGCTCAAAATCCCAAAAAACCATAAAAATCCATTAAAATGTAAAATCCCTAAAACCCCTAGAAAACCCTAATAAAAACTAAAAAACCAAAAACATTTAAAACCCTAAAAATAAAAAACGTAAAACCCCTAAAAAAACCATGAACGCTTAAAAGGACATAAAACCTTCAAAATACCTAGAACCACTAAAAACCATAAACATCCTAAAATCCCTAAAAACCTAAAAATTCAAAAACCCTAAAAACTTAATAGAATACTAAGAACACCTTGAAAACCTTAAAATAATTGTAACACCTAAAAACTAAAAAACCCTAAAATCCTTAAAACCCCTAATAGACTCAAAAAACCCCCTCAAACCATAACCCCCAAGCCTTAAAACACCATATGAGGCCATAAAACCCCGAAAAATTACTAATTGCTCTAAAAACCCTTTAAACCACTAAAAATGCTAAAAAACACTAAAAACACTAAAAACCCTAAAAAACCCAAAAACATAAAAACCAAAAAAACCAAGAGTACCCTAAAAACAATAAAAACCCAAACAACCATAAAAATCCAAAAAAATATCAAAAAATTTATAAAAATTGAAAATCCATAAAAACCCTGAAAACCCCAAAGAAAACCTTAAAAACCTAAAAAATATTAAAACCCCTAAAACCCTAAAAAAATATAAAACCCCTAAAAAACCTAAAACCCTGAAACCCTGAAAATCCTTAGAAACTCTAAAATCATTAAAATAAGATAATAAAAATAAAAATTGTAAAAATGTAAAGTAACCCAAAACCCATAAAACACTATGAAAACCTTAAAAACATAAAAAATGTAATCCCCTAAATAAACTATAAAATGATAAAACCCCTAAAACCCTAAAGAACCCTAGGAACCCCAAAACCCATAAAATCTATAAAACCCATAAAAACATTAAAACGCATAAACCCCATAGAAACCCTCAAATACAACTAAAAAAGTTTAAAAATCCTTTAAACACCTAAACGAATTAAAAAACTATAAAAACATCAAAACACCAAAAATATCAAAAAACCCTAAAACCCCCCCAAAAATGATAAAACCCTGAATATCCCAAAAAATCCATAAACCCTAAAAATCATAAAAAATCCATAAAATTCCCTGAAAATCACTAAAATTCAAAAACCCTAAAAATTCATAAGAAAACCTTAAAAACTTAAAAACAAATAAAATACCTTAAAAACCCAAAACATGTAAAAACTCTAAATACCGTAAAACCCCTAAAACCCTTTAAAACCACCAAAAGCCCATAAAACCCAAAAAAACCCCATTAACCCCTAGGAATGTTAAATAAACACTTAAAAACCTTTTAAACTCCTATAACAATTAAAACCCCAAAGAACCTAAAGAAAAATAAATACTTTAAGAAACCATAAAACCCTTGAAATTCCAAAAAAACCCCAAAATCCCTAAAAATTCTGAAATATCCATAAAATCACCAAAAAAAAATTAAATACCCTAAACACCCTGAAAATCGCTAAGAAAATCTTAAAAACCAAAAAACACGTAAACCCCTAAAACATAAAAATGTTAAAAACCTAAAAAAGATCATAAAACCCCAAACCCCCTTAAAACCATAAATCCATTAAAAATATTAATAAATAATAAAAACCCATAAAACCCCCTCCTAAATCCCTAAAAACCATAAAAATAAATAAAAATCCTAATAAATCCCAAAAATCTTAAAAAATGAAAAAAAATACTAAAAAACCTGAAAACCCCTAAGAAAACCTCACAAACCTAAAAAGACTTAAAACCCACAAAAAATGAGAAAAAACACTAAAAAACCCACAAAAACCCTAAAACCCTAAAAAAATTACTAATACCCAGAAAAACCCTTAAATTCCTTAAAAACCCTAAAGAATCCCTAAAAACACTCAAAATCAATAAAAACCTAAAAAACTATAAAAATCCTAAAAACCCTTAAAATCCTTAAAAATATAAAAAACCCTAAAACCCTATGAATACATTAAAATTCTAAAAATTATAAAAACCTTTAAAAGAACATAAAACCCCCCAAACCCATAAAATCCCCCAAACCGTATAAAACCCATAAAAATCCCATAAAACCCCAAAAAAACACTAAAACTATAAAAACCCTTTAAAATCCTAAAAATATAAAAAAATTAAAAACCCCCCAAAACCATAAAAACTCAAAAAAACCAACAACCCTCCCCCCCAACCCCCCAACCCCCCAATATACCAAAAAACCCAAAAAAATAAAATTACAAAAAATCTATAAAAATCCTTAAAACCTAAAAACCCTAAAACCCCTACAACACCTTAAAATCATTGAAATACTAAAAACAAATAAAAACCCTAAAAACTAAATAAATTCTAAAAACCCTAAAACCATAAAACCCTTAAAAACAAAAAAACCCTCAAAATCCATAAATCCCAAAAAAATACATAAAAAACCTAAAAATACCAAAAAAACAATAATAATAGAATAAACCCCCCAAAACACAAGGAAAAACAAAAAAATTTCTATAACCCATACAAACCCTAAAAAGACTATAAAACCCCAAAGCCACCAAAAACCGCAAAAACCCCAAACACCGCTCAATCCCATAAAATCCCTAAAAACCAATAACACCCTATTAAAATACCAAAAACTCTAAAACCCCTGTAAATTCATAAAAGAGTTAAAAAACACTTAAAATCTTTAAAAACCCTAAAAAACTCAAACAACCCCTAAAAACCATGAAACCAAAAAAAATCTCTTAAAACCCTATATTACTTCAAAAACCCTAAAAATCTCTAAAAACACAAGAAACCCTAAAAATCTAAAATATACATAAAAATACCTAAAAATGTAAAAACCCCTAAATCCCTTGAAAACCCCTAGGAAAACCATAGAAACATAAAATACTAGAAAACCCTTAAAATTTTTAAATACATAAAAAACCCTGAAAATAGTAAAAAAACCCCTAAAATCCCTTAAAATCATTCAAACCCCTCAAATACCATAAAAATCTAAAAAATCCCAAATATTTAAAAAAATGTAATAACCCTTAAAATGATCTAAACCACCTTAATAGCTTATTAAAACCATTGAATCCCCTAAAAACCTTAAAACACCCAAAAAAACCCATAAAAACCCAGAAACCCACTAAAAACTCTTAAAAACCTTTAAACCTCAAAAAATTTCCAAAAAATATAAAAATTTTAGAAACTGTAACAAACTCAAAAAAACCCCTAAAACACCAAAAAAAAACTGTAAACCCCTAAAACCCTAAAAAACTCAAAAACCTTATATCTTAAAACCATAAAACCATTAAAAATACCTAAAATCCCTAAAAAAATAAACACCCCTACACCCCCTAAGAAATCCTTATTAACCTAAAACAACTAAATTGACTAAAAACACTAAAAACCTAAAATCCCTAAAAAACCCTAACAAACCCTAAAAACCCTAAAAACACTAAAAAACCCAAAAGACCTTAAAAATACATAGAAACACTATAAACCCATGAAAATTATAGAATACCCTAAAAATAACTAAAAACATAAAAAAATCCAAAAAACATTGAAAACCCTTAAAAAATATTAAAAACCTAAAAATACTTAAAACCCCTGAAAACCAAAAAATCGATACCAATCCCAAAAGACACAAAGAACCCTAAATCCCCTAAAATTGATAAAACAACTTCATAAAAACTTTGAAACAACTAAAACCCCATAAAATCCATAAAACCACTAGAAAATATAAAAAAACATTAATTCCCTAAAAATGTTAAAAAATATTAAAAACGGTGGAAACCCTAAAAAAGTAAAAAACAATAAAATGCACAAAAAACTATAAAACGCCTAAAACCACTCAGAACCCCAAAAACCATAAAAACCATAAAATCCCTAAAAATCAATAAAAATATAAAAACCACTTCAAATATTGAAAACATCTAAGATAACCTCAACAACTTGAAAAACACATAAAACCCTTACAAACCCCAAAACCACAAAAAACCCCAAAATTCTAAAACCCATAAAACAAATAATACCTTAAAACCACAAAACTCCATAAAAACCTTAAAACCCAATAAAAACTCTAATATTCCATCAAAACCATAAAAAATTTAAAATAAGAAAAAACACATAAATTCTAAAAACTCAAAAAACCCATAAAATTTAAAAAAAACCCTAAACCCAAAAAAACCAAACAACCAAAAAACCCTAACACCCACAAAATGGCTAAAAACCATTTAAATATTAAAAAAACCTAAATATCCCTAAAATAGAAAAAAATCATAAAATCCCTAAAACTATTAGAAAACTTTAAAACAACTACAAACACTAAAAATGAATAAAACCCTTAAAAACAGAAAACCCAAAAAGTCTCTAAAAACCAAAAATCCTCTGAAAACAAAAAAAAACCCTAAAAACCGTAAAAAACTATAAAAACACATAAAACATTAAAACTCTAAAAACCTTTTAATCCCATAAAATTTATAAAAAAAATATTAAAACCCTTAAAAAACCTAAAAAACTAAAAAAAACCCTAAAAACACAAAAAAACCATTAAACTCTTCAAACAACAAATCCCATAAAACCCCTCAAAATATCTTAAAACATTAAAAACCATAAAAATCCAAAAAATACATAAAAATGTAAAAAACCTAAAACCTAGAAAAACCCCATGAAATCCATGAAACTCTAAAACACTTAAAACCCCAAAAAACCTCAAAGATGTTAAAACCCCTAAAATAACCCTAAAATACCTACAAACATTAAATACCTTAAAACTATAAAAAAATTCCGGAAAACCCATAAAAACATAAATAACACAATAAAAAACCTAAAAACCCTCAGAACCTTAAAAATTTTAAAAATAATAAAAACCATAAAGCCCTAAAATCTAAAAAAAACCCTAAAAAGAAAAAAAAATCCAAAAAACCCCAGAACCCAAAACCCCCACAAACTCTCAATATCCCTAAAAAATATATACCCCATAAAAATAAAAAAAATACTTAAAAATCCATAAAAACATAAAAACCCCATGAAACCCTAAAAACCCAAATAAAAAAAATTAAAACCCTAATAACACTTAAAAACTATAAAAACTAAAAATGCTAAAAATCCTAAAAAGTCACTAAAATCATTAAAACTAGAAAAAAATAAATCCTTTAAAAACAATAAAATCCCTAAAAATATGAAAACCAATTAAAACTATTAACCCCTTTAAAACCCTAAAAACATTAAAACAATCTAAAAACCCATTAAAACCCATTAAAACTAAAAAAATCATAAAACCACAGAAAACCATAAAACCCTTAAAAACCCTAAAAACCCTAAAAACCATCAAAATCAAAGATTCCCTAAAAACATAGAAATCCTAAAAAATATTTAAAACTCCCTAAGAACATAAGAAACCATAAATCCATGAAAAAACTTATGAAAACCATAAAACCCAAAAAAGAATTAAAACCCCTAAAACCTAAGAAAATCTAAAACCCCTAAAAACCATAAAATTCCTAAAAACCATAAAACCTTAAAAACTCCTAAAATACCTAAAATCCATTAATATAATCGAAATCCCTAAAAATCCCTAAAACTTAGAAAACCCGGAAACAAAACCCTTATAAAACATTAAAAATATAAAAACACTTAATGACCCTAAAAACATAAAAATGACAAAAACCAAAAAATAACCTTAAATTACACTAAAAACACTAAATCACATAAAACATTTAAAAACCATAAAGCCACAAAATACTTCAAACCATTAGAAACCCATTAAATCCTTAAAACCCACTAAAAACTCTAAAAAACCTCTAAACCCCAAAAAAACATTTTAAGACTATAAAAAATAAAAAAAACCATAAAAACTCAAAAAACCATAAATCCTAAACAAACCATAGTTAACCCTAAAAAACCCTAAAATCCATCAAAATCCCTAAAGACCATACAAACCTATAAAAATCATAAAAATCACTTTAAATCCCGAAAATATACAAAAAATAAAAAAACCTTAAAACCCCTCAGAAAATCTTAAGAACTAATATAACTTAAAACCCCTAAATATAATAAAAACACTAAAATTCAAAAAAAACCTAAAAACTGAAAAAACAAACCTTTAAACCCCTCTGAATTCCTAAAACCCAAAAAACCATAAAATCAAAAAAAATCATTAGGATCCAAAAAATCATAAAAACACCTAAAAACAATTGAAACCCTAATAAAACAATAAAAACCTAAAAACACTTATAACCACTAAAAATCTAAAAATTATAAAAAACCTAAAAACCCATAAAAGACCATAAAACCATAAAAACATAAAAACCCCAAAAAACCTAAAACCCAAAAAAACTATAAAACCTCTACAATCCACTAATAAATATAAAAACCCTTTAAATCCCTAAAATCATTAAAAAAATATAAAAACCTTATAAACCATGAAAAACTCAAAAAACAGTAAAACCCCAAAAATACTGTAAAAACTCAAAAATCCAAAAACCCTAAATTTCCATTATAAATAAAAACAATGAAAATACTAAAAAATCCCTAAATCATAAAAACCCTAAAAAATAGAAAATACTAAAAAACCTGAAACCCCCAAAACCTTAGAAACCCTAGAAACCCATTAAATCCCCCAAAATCATAAAAATCTCCAAAAACAATAAAAATACTAAAAATCCCTAAAAATAAAAAAAACTAACAAGAAAAAAATCCCTAAGAAATGTTTAAAAACTAAAATTTATTAAAACAGCTAAAAACCTAAAAATTATACAAATGATAAAAACATAAGAAGATCCTAAAACCGAAAAATTATAAAAAACCCTTAAAAACCACATAACCCCTAAAAACACAAAAACCATAAAAACCCTTCAAACCCATAAAACATTAAAAATATATAAAAATCATTAAAACCCTTAAAAACCATAAAAATCCAAAAACCCCATAAAAACCCAAAAAAAACCTTAAAAACCCCTAAATTCCATCAAAATACCTAAAAACCCCAAAAACCATAAAATTCTTAAAAAATTCCGAAAAATCTCCAAAAAATTTACAAACACTAAAAAATCTAAAATCCCATTTGAATACCTTAAAACACTTAAAACCCATAAAAAATAAAAATTCTAGAATCTCTAAGAACCCTAAAACCCTTAAAGTCCTAAAATACCCTAAAAACCCTAAAAATCAATAAAAACCTAAAAACATGTTAAAGACATAAAAAAACCCAAAGAAATCTTTAAAAACCTAATAACACTTTAACCCCCTAAAACCTAAAAATTCTAAAAAACCAAAAAACCATAAAAGACCCTAAAACCCCTAAAGACCATAAAAACACTTAAAACCATAAAAACCCTAAAAACCCATAAAACCCTAAAACCCCACTAAAACTACAAAAATTCTTTAAAACCCATAAAACATAAAAAAATATGAAAATAATTGAAATTCCTAAAAACACAACCCACCCAAACCTTAAATCCATTAAAATCCATAAAAAACATAAAAATTCATAAAAATCCAAAAAACCATAAAAACCGTAAAAATCATAAAATACCTAAAACCCTAAAAATATAAAAAACCCTAAAAATAATAAAAACCCCTCAAAAACATAAAAACATAAAAACAATTAAAACCCCTAAAAACTAAAAAATAATAAAAACTTAAAACCCTCAAAATCCATAAAAATGATAGAAACCCATAAAAATCCTAAATTTCCCAAATAAATCCCAGTAAACATAAAAGCCCTAAAAACGTAAAACCCCTATGATAACCCAAAAAACCTAAAACCACTTTGAATCCCATAAAATCATAAAAACATATAAAAAAATAAAGCCCCAAAAAACCCATTAAAACCTTGAAAAACCACTAAAAAATAAAAAAAGATTTTTAAACCCAAAAAACATTAAAAAACATTACAATCACTTAAAAATATAAACAAAACTCAACCCACCAAACACTAATAAAACTAAAAAACCTCAAAACCCTCCAAATTCAAAAAAACCTAATAAACCCTAAAAATCATTAAAAATACCTAGAAATTTTAAATGTTTATAAACCCTAAACCCATGAAAAACCTTAAGAAACAAAAAAACCTAAAAAAACTAAAAACACATAAAAACCTTAATAATGATAAAAACCATAAAAACCATGAAATCCCTTAAAACCCTAAACACCATAAAAACTCCTAAAACCAAACAGCAAACTGCCCCCCACCCAACCCCCTAAAACCAAAAAAAACTATAAAAACCATAAACCCATAAAAACTAAAAATACCCAAAAAACCAAAAAGCCAAAAAACCCTAAACCACCTAAAAATAATCAAATTTTATAAAACCCCAAAAAAAGAAACAAGAATCCTAATTAATCCCTAAAAATCATTAAAAACATAAAAATAATTAAAAATACTAATAAAACCTTAGAAAACATTAAAATCCTAAAAACACTTAAAACCTTTAAAAATCTAAAAAATGTTAAAACCCCTAAAAACCCTCCAAACACCAAAAAACCCTTTAAAATCAATAAAAATCCCAAAAAAACCAAAAATACATAAAAATCCAAAAAATACATAAAATACCATAAGACATAAAAACCCTAAAAACCCTTAGAAACCATAATAAAATCATAAAAACATAAAAAAAAAGTTAAAACCCATAAAAACCATAAAAACACTAAACCCCCAAAATACCCTAAAAGAATTTAAAAATATGTATTCTAGGGAACCTTGTGGGTCGCTTCTTCTTCCCTGACATAAGAACTCTGGTTTTTTTCCATCTAGTTTCTCCACGGGCCAGCGTGGAGTTGGATGCTTCCAAAGCGATTGTTGACTTTGTTGGGATTATTGTTGGTAAGGAATTATGTTACAGGAAACCTGTTATCTTTGAATCATCGGTGGTATTTTTATCTTCTTACATAAATATGATCCATTTTACTACTGGCTGTAGGCATGGTAGAAGATGTAGATAGGTAGTGGCGCTGAATCACGGAGTTCCTGATTTGGGTTTGCTGGTGCGGTTTGACGTGCTTTCATGGGATCAAGTGGTTGTTCCCTATGAAGGGGTACCCCTGGAGTGAGGTTCGAAGCCTACACCGAGGGTCTCAGATGTTTTTGATAGGCTAAAGTGGGACCTTGGATTCATGGGTGATAAGGTGACGATGAATTCTTTGGAAGGGGTAGTGATGTTGTTGTGAAGGGCAACATGCATTAGACATTGGTTGACAATGGGATGGTGGTGGATGGTGACTGGAGGGATGTGGTGCATGATGTTATTAATGGAAAATCTAGGATCCAGGCAACCGCTGGTGTTTCTTGTGAGGGGGAAGAAATGGGACTGCAGGACAATTCAACTGCGGTGCCGGCTGGGGCAGAGGAATTGGATGCCTCAGTGTCTGCGGGACATTCAGGTGTGCCTCTCACTGGGAATGAGGGAGGGGTGGCAGAGATGAAAGAAAAGAGTCATGTTAGTGGGAAAGATTGTAGAATAGTGGAGAAATCATTGGCTCCCCCCCCCCCTTTGTTTAATAGGTTTTCATGTCTCGAAGTTTTATCTGAGGGTGTGGCTGTGGAAATGGAGGTTGTGGTTGAGTTGGGGATGGTGGAGGAACAAGGGGAAGTGTCTAACTTGGAGGGTGGGACCTGGACTTCCAAGGAGAACCCTTCCATTATTTGTGATGCTCTAGTTATAGTATGGGGATGTGGGATTTTGATGAGGGGACTGTTGTGTTAGCATCTGATATCGCAGTTGAGAAGGTGGAGAATGGGAAGGTAGACATAGACGACAGTTTGGCGGACTAGGGGCTTGCGACCGGGCATGCTGGAACTGCTGGGGGTGTGCTTGTTGAAGGGAAGGTGCATGAGCTAGGGGATGGAGCTGATCAGAGAGATGCATCCCACTTTAGTCAGGTGCTGGGGGAGGAGGCTAAGTAGGGGGGGTGCACAGACAAGGGGAGATGGGGGAACAATGTTCGGTGGTGATGGAGGGTCCCCCTTGGCATGGGCAGGGGACTTTGGGTTTGGTGGTTCATGAAGGGGTTTCTATTGGTGAATCTTTGTAGGGGGATCTAGATCAGTATGCTCATGAGAAGGGGGAGGCTTCTGAACTTAAGGAGGTGATGGAGATTGTTTTGGAGGTCTGAAAGCTTCCTAGGGAGGAGGAGTGATTACAGCTGGCCCTGGCTAGTGTGGAGTCTCCCATCGTGCCGCGTGGGGTTCTTGTTGACTGCTCCCTAAATCAAGAAGCCTCATTCATTCTTGATAAAGTCCTTTTCCAGGAGGATTCTCGACAGATGAATTATAATATGGATATGACCATTAAGGATAGGGCCTTACTAGAGGTTTCCATTCCATATGGGAAGGAGAGAAATCATGCAAGGGTCTCTTTAGACCCCTGAAAGAGAAAGCCAAGGAAGGACTATTCCACTTTTCCAAAGGTAGTGTCAGCAAGAGCATCTTGTAAAGCTAAGGAAGTTTCCTCTGGCTGGGGAGGCCGGTCTTCCAAAGCGCAACATAACGTGGAACAACAACGTCTCAGAGATCAATACACTTCCTTCCTAAAGCATTACAAATCATCTGAATGGGAGTCGGTGGAGTTAGATGTCTCCTCTGGTTATGGTGTTGTTGGGGACCCTTATGGGGATAGAGATATTCATTTTTTTACTTCCTATTTCTTTCTATTCTTCTCTTCTATTTTCTTGGGTTTTGGGTGTCTTGGGGGGTCCATGGTTTTCAGTGTGGGCTGTTTGGCCCCACCCCACCCTTGTCTGTCCTGCTTTTCCTTTTGAGGATTGTTTTTTTTGGGTATGGTTCGATTGACCCTACCCCTCCCTTGTCTGCAGTGTCCTCTATTTCGTAATAAATTTTGGGGGACTAGGCTAGCATATTAATTTACCTCTTCTACCCTAAAAAATAATAGAGCCATCAAAACACCAAAAAACAATATAAACTCTAATCCCCCCAAACCCTCAAAATCCCTAAAACCCTAAAAACCATAAAATACTAAAAAACCTTTAAAATCGATAAAAATGGAAAACACCTAAAAAATAATATGACCCATATGAAACCCCTTAAAAGTGAAAATACACTTACAAACCATAAAAAACTTAAAAAAATCCAAAAATTTCCAAAAACCCTTTAAACCCCTAAAACCACAAACCCCTAAAAACCTTAAAAACCATAAAAACCCTTCAAAACAAAAAAACACTAAAAAATTTAAAACCCATTTAAACCCCTTAAACTATTAAAGGCTCTAAAAAACATTAAAACTATAAAAGCACAAAACCCCCTAAAACCCCATAAAACCACACAAATTCACTAATTCCCCAAAACCCATAAAAATTATTAAGATCTGTAAAATTGCCTAAAATTGTAAAAACCCTTAAAAACCTTGAAAACCCCTAAGAAAACATTAAAACCTAGAAAAACATAACACCCCTTAAAACCCTAAAAATTCTAAAAACACTAAAAACACTAAAAACCTAAAAACCCTTGAAAATCATTAAAACCCCTAAAACCTTAAAAACCCCTAAAAACACATAAAAACACCAAAAAACACTAAAAAAATCTAACAATATTAATAAACACTAAAAACCAAAAAAAGCCTAAGAAACTAAGGAAACCCCTAAAACACCAAAAAACCTTTATATCCTTATAAACCATAAAAACAATCAAAATCCCAAAAACCATAAAACCATATATGTCCCAAAGAACCTAAAAACCCTAAAAATGCCAGAAAACCTAAAAACCTGTAGAAACCATAATAAAAACATAAAAACCTAAAAAACACTTTAAACCTCTAAAAAACATAAAAATACTAAATCCCCCAAAAAATCCTAAAAAGGCCTAAAAACCAATAAAACCCAAAAAGACAACTCAAGACATTATAAAACCCTAAAAACACATAAAACCCCTAAAACCTACTAAAATATCTAAACACCCCTTAAACCCCTAAAAAGTATAAAAACTATAAAAATCATTAAACACATAAAAACTCAAAAAAACCATAAAACCCCATAAAACCCAAAAAAGCCTAAAACCCTAAAAACATAAAAACCCTAAAAACCCTAAATAATCTATAAAAATCCCTAATATATAGCAAACACTAAAAACCCAAAAATACCCTAATAAAACCTTAAAAACCAAAAAATATAGATCCCCTTAGAAACCTAAAAAATAGTAAAACCCTAAAAACCCATAAAACCCTAAAACCCCTAAAAACTACCAAAATCCCTAAAAATAATAAAATCCATAAAATCATAGGAAATACATACTATAACTAAAAATGTAAAAAAACCCTATAAACCATGAAAAACCATAATAAAACCTGAAAAACCTAAAAACACATAAAATACCTAAAAAAGGTAAAAACACAAAACCCCTAAAAATCGTAAAAAGAATGTGAAACCCCTAAAACCCCTAAAAACATTCAAAAAATATAAAACCCCTAAAACCGATAAAAAAATATAAATACCCTTTGAACCATAAAAAATGTTATAAAACTCTAAAAAATCATAAAAAACCTAAAAATTCAAAAATAAACCTAAAAACAAAAAAAAAATCATAAAACCGTAAAACACTAAAAACTATAAAAACCCTAAAATCCCTATAAAGACTAAAAACTAATTAAAATTCAAAAAAGACATAAAAAACCCTTAAAACATAAAAAATGCTAAATACCTTGAAAATCCAAATAAAACCTTACAAATATTAAAACACATTAAATCCCTGAAAACCTAAAAAAAGCTCAATGCCATAAAAACCAAAAGGCCAAAAAAAATTAAAAACCCACAAAAACCCACAAAAACCATAAAAACAAATAAAAACATTAAAATCCATTTAAACCCATACATATGTCAAAATATTGTAAAAACATAAAAAATCATTATAAATGTGGGTTTGTCTTAGTGGTAAGCACCCCATAAATCTACATGAAAAATGGGGGTTCAAAACCCATTGGGCGCAGGAACTGTAGCATCACTGTAGCATACTGTAGCAACGGCAGGCACTGTAGCGGTGGCAGGGTTACTGTAGCAGCAGCAGAGCACTATAGCAGTGGCGGGTATTGTAGTAGTACTATTTACAGAATGGGCTTTAGGAAAAAAAAATGGGTCTACGGGCCATGTAATGGGCTAAATGCCCACTGGGCCTTCGAGCTATGTAATGGGTCTCCCTCTTCCCAGTTAAAGAGCTCTTTTCTTTACTTTAGTACTAAATTAGGCTTCGACCCCAACATTTTAAAAATAAAAAATAAAAAATCTTTAAAAACTCAGAAAAATCCTAAATCACAAAAAATCATAAAACCCTAAAAAACCATAAAATACTCAAAATACCGAAAAACAATAAAATCTATAGAAATCATAAAAAATCCCTAAGAATCTATAAAACCATAAAAACCTCAATAAACTATACGAAAAACCTTAAAAACCATAAAACACTTAAAATTCCTAAAATACATAAAACAATAAAACCCATAAAACCCTAAAACCCCTTAACATCTCTACAAAACTAAAAAACATAAAAATAATAAAAAACCCTAAAATCCCATAAAACAAAAAATATATATAAAAACCATAAAAACTCTTAAGAAAACTTAAAAAATAAAAAAACACTTAAAAACACTAAAACATTAAAAGCACTAAAACCCAGGAAAATATTAAAGAGATCCTAAAACCAAAAAAAAATTAAAAACACACAAAAAAATTAAAAAATCCTAAAAACTCATAAAGACCCTAAAAACCTCATAAATATAAAAAATTATGCAAATCCATAAAAATCATTGAAACATGTAAAAAAACATAAAACACAAAAAAAAACTAAAAAACCCCCTAAAATCATTAAAACCATAAAACCTCTAAAATCCCTCAAAATCCTCAAAATCCTAAAATCCCAAAAAACCCTAAAAAATACCTAAAAATACTAATAATAAAAAGACCATGAAAATCCTAAAAAAAACATACAATAAATTTAAAACCTAAAGGATTTTAAAACCACTAAAAACCTATGAATTGATAAAAACCTAATAAACAAACCAAACCCCCTAAAACCCCTAAAACAACATAAAACCCTTAAAACTAAAAAAACACTAAAACCCCATAAAAAACCTAAAACCAACTGAAACTATAAAAACCCTTTAATCCATTATAAACATTAAAAAATTCTAAAAATCCTTTAATGTGCCTCTAGTTGATGATCATGTTTCTATGGTGGTAAGGGATACTCCACTATTGGTTGTTCGAAAGTCTTCTCCTGAACCAAGGGATTGAGATGCGTTTGATAGGTTGAATCATGAATTGGGAATTGTGACTGGTAAGGGTGATGGAAGCTAAGGAAGGATGGAATTGTCTGAAGATAGTAGAGATGTAGTAGATGTCTCCTCCCATGTCATGCCTAAATTATAGAGGTTTAGAGGAGGCCAGACATTCATCAGATCAACTGGAAGTGAGTGAGGGTAGTTCTGGTGTCCCTTTGAAAAATCAGTGTGATGAATTGGTTTCTGAGGAGCTGGTCCATGAGCAGCAGGTCATGCAGCCGAAGATGGCTGGTGACATTGAAGAACAACTTGGGAAGAACTATTACTCTAGGCTTCAGGATGCTGCTTTTGAAGATAGGGGTAATAGTTTACAAGATTTTTTGACCTATAGTGATGTTGTGCTTGCTGGTAGAGGAGATGAGGATTATGCTATGATGCATGACACCCGTGTTTCTATAAATAGATCTACGATTCATACTGTAGTGGATGATACTTTAGTACTTGACGGAGTGCATTCCCCTTGGCCTTCTTGTAATGGGAGTGAGTTTACAGGTTTTGATGTGCAGGTGCCCCTTCCCAGTTGTGTTTCTTGCGCTGAGAGTGAGACAAGGCCAAGTAAAGATTCCATTGCTTTTTAGAGGTTGCACATGCTTAGATAATTGCTCGTAAAGAGGATTGTGGATTTTATTTGATTCTGGTTTATCTAGGTAACACTGTCTTAGAGGTTGTTTGGAGTGGTACACGTATTGAGTTGGGTCGTTGTCTATTAATGCTCTTGAGAATAATTTATGGATGGATTTCCCTTGGATTAGAATAATGGCCAAGGGTTTTTTGTCCAATACATGGAGAAATATGAAGTTCGGGCTGACTATACACTAAATCAAGAAGACACTTACATTCCCAGACATAAAAGTACTTTCTAGTAGGAGGGTAGTAGGTTGAGCTTTAACAATGCTATTATCATTAAGAAGAGGGCTTTGATAGAGGAGATCATTCCATATGGGAAGGAAAATAAATCTATATGTGTCACATCAGAGCCCCGAAAGAGGAAGATAAGGAATGATTACTCTAGTTTTCCAATGGCATTTTCCACCATAGCCTCCTCCAAGGATCTAAATAAAAATTCTTACTGGGTAGGGAGGCCTGCCATGGTGCAGCTAAATATAGAGCAAAAAAGGCTCAGTGAAAACTACATTTCCTTATTCAAGCAACATGAATCTGAATGTGAGTTGGCAGATTATGATGTGGACTCCAGATATGGTTCTGATGGAGACCCTCATGGTGCAGCTTCATATTATGAGGATGGTGGGGGATGTTGATCTCTATGAAATTTAACTCATTTTTGGTTGGGTTGTTTTTCTTCTTCCATTCCTTGTATGTTTTTTCTTGTTACTAATATATATTGGGGGACAAGGAATAGTCTGGTCATGCACCTTTTTTACCCTAAAGCCCCTGATAATCCCAAATTTCCTAAAATCTATAAAAATTATAAAAAACCTCAAAAACCATAAAAACATTGAAAATACATAATAAAACATTAAAAAACTATAAATAATTAAAACCCCTTAAAAACCTAAAAATTATTTGATCCTAGAAACCCTAACACCCCTAAAAATGATAAAAACGCTAAAAATATTTAAAACCCCTAAAATCCCCTAAAACCCTTAAAACCCACTACAACCCACAAAAAACTCTATTTTTTTAAATAAATCAAAAACCATAAATCCCCTATAAAACTTAAAAAACCTAAAAACCCTCAAAATCCTTTAAAACCCTAAAAACTAATAAAATTCCAAAAAACCAGAAAAAATACCTATAAAAGTAAATAAACCAAAAAAACCATGGAGAACCAATAATAAAATCTTTTAAAAAATAAAAACAAATAAAACCCCTAAAAAAATAAAAAATTTCAAAAACATAAGAAATATGGAAGGCCCTGAAAACCTCTAAAACCCACAAAACCCCTAAAACCTTAAGAAACCTTTAACCCCTAAAACTAGGCGTTGTTGTCCATATTTTTCTTCCCTTTGAATGGGTGATGTTGGGTGTAATATCCTAGTTGTTGGATGATATTTTTATTGGAAGTGAATGTTGATGGATGGTGGGCTACTAGTTATTGGCTGCCGCTTTCCAAGAAGACTGGAGGTGGTGGGTGCTGGAAGATTGTTATGGTTGTGATAATTGGAATTGGTGCTGCTAGTTGTTGGAACTAAATCGGGGTACTGGGAGATGTTTGGTGATCAAAAGAGGTGCTAGTTGTTTTAAAATAAGGCATTGAATCCTAGATGCTGTATGTATATGATTTGATAAAGTTGATGTTTATGATTTTAGTGCTGGTGGTTATGTGTTGCTGGTAGTGGATTTGCTTGGAAAGGAAGTGAAGGATGATGAGAAATGTGTTGTGGGATGCTGGTTGTTAGTTGGTTGGGATATGATGATGGAGATGATTCTATTTTTCCGCTTTGTCTGTTTTTGTGAATCTTTTGGGTCTTTTGGGGACTTTTGAGTTTTGTGGGGACGCTTAGGGTTTTTGGGTGTGGGTTGATTGACCCCGCCCCTCCCTTGTCTGTAGTGTCTTTTTTTCTAATAATTTTTGTGGAGGCCCAGAATATCTTGGCCTTTTACCTTCCTTGCCTAAAAAAATAAAACCTTAAATCTCGGGTACCTTGTTTGACCTTGATGCTGACGAAGGTATGATCCAACGTTGCTATGTTCACTTTGATCTGCTGGTCTGCATGTGTTTTACTGGTGGTTGGCCGGGCTTTGAATTGATGTTTCTGCTGAGTGGGTTTTGGATTCTGTATTGGTTTCGTTGTGGATGTTGTATATTGGTTCTGTTGGGTGGTGATGGTTCTTGTTCAGTTGCTGCTGATGGCTCTATATTGTTGGAGAGGGACCTTCTTGTGAGAAGGTGCTGGGTGCTGGACCTTATACGACTGGATGTGGGCCTTTGGTTGGTTATGAGTTGCTGGTTGGTGGTGAATGCTGGATGATGTGTGGTTTTTTGGTTTTCAGTACTCCTGTGGATGAGTATGTTCTTGTGCTGCTAGTTGATGGTTGTTGTTTTATGGAAAGTGGCGATTGCTGCGTTCAGTTGCGTTTGTGTTGTGGTGTGAGGCTACTGGGTGTGTTTGGCTGTGATGCTGGTTTTGGTGATGTTGGTTGTTGGGGCTGGTTGGTTTGGATATATTGCTACTGCTGTGTTGCTATGAAGATTGGATGTGGTGCTGCTGGATGCTGGTGTTGGATGCTGGTCGTTCTGAGTTTGGATACTGGTTGTTGGGAAGCTGTGAGATGCTGGAGGCTGGCTGATGCTGGATAGTGGTGGTTGCTGCTTGGTTGTGTGTGCTTTTTTCCTTTTTCTTTCTTTTTTGATTTTCTTTTTGCGTGCATTGTAAGGGGTTTTCGGGCGTGGGTTGATTGACCCCTCCCCTCCCTTGTCTGCTGTGTCTCTTTTTCCTTGTTAATAAATTTGGGGGGGCCAGGAATAGCTTGACCCTCACATTTTCCTTGCCATAAATAAATAAATAAATAAATATATATATGTATATAAATACCGAAAAATCCCTTAAAATGTAAAAAATGGAAAAAATATTGAAAAATCCTAAGAAAATCACAAAAACCTAAAAACACATAAATCCCCTTTGAACCCTGAAAAATGCTAAAAACCAAAATCCTTAAAATGGCCTAAAAACCTCTAAAACACCTAAAAACCATAAAACCCCTAAAACCTTAAAAACTATAGAAACCCTTAAAAACATAAATACTCTAAAACCCTATAAACCCCTAAAAACATTTAAAATCTAAAAATACATTAAAAACCTTAAAAAACTAAAAAAATTCTAAAAACCAAAAAAATATATAAACAATAAAAAAAATAAAAACCCTAACAACCCATAAAAAAAGCTATGAAAAACATAAAAACCTAAAAATATTAAACCCCTAATACCTCAAAAAATTCAAAAACTCTAAAAAAGAATAAAAATATTTAAAAGCCCCTAAAATCTGTAAAAATGTAAAAAACACTAAAAATCTGAAGAAAGCCTTAAAAACAATTAAACACTCAGAACCCCTAAAAACATAAAAATGATAAAAACCATAAAAACCAAAAAAAGTCTATAAAAAACCTAAAAACCATACAAGTCCATAAAAAAACATAACACCCCAAAAAACCCTTTAGACCTAAAAAATGTTAAAAAAGAATTAAAAACCATAAAACCTTGAGAAATTTAAACAAACATAAAACCCCAAAAAAACCAAAAAATGCTAAAATCCAAAAATCCCGGAAAAATCCTGAAAATCCTTAAATACCAAAAAACAATAAAATTTCTACAAAATTCCTAAATATGAAAACACTATAAAAACCCTAAAAAATACGAAGAAAACTTTAGAAACCTAAAAACACTTGAAAATAAAAAAATAAACCTAAATAACTCTAAAAACCTTATAAAATTTTAACACCCTCGAAATCCCAAAAAACCCTAAAAACCATGAAAATTTGGAGAAAGAAATAAAAAACCCAAAAAAAGAATTAAAACCCCCTAAAAACCAGAAAACACTATGAAATTCATAAAAACAAAAAACACTTAAAAAATCAAAAAACCTAAAAAATCCAATATCCCGAAAAAGACCATGAAAACCCTAAAATCCCTAAAGACCATTAAAACCCCTAAAACCAGTACGAAACCCTAAAATCCACAAAAAATTCTAAAACCACTAGAAACTCTGAAAACCCATTAAACCCTTATTTTTTTCCAAAAACAAAAAAAAATATTTAAACCCAAAAAGACTAAAAGAAGCACTAAAAACCCCAAAAAACCCTAAAAAGACAAAAAAAATCCATAAAACCATCAAAATCCCTAAAAAACCAAAAAAACTAAAAATTTCCTAACAATTCCCTAAAATCCCAGAAAATAGTCCAAAACCTAACAACCCTGAAAAACTATAATAAATCCTTTAAACCCAAAAAAAAACACTTAAAACCCCTAAGAACATAAATAAACCATAAAATACCTAAAACCCCAAAATGCCCAAATAACCATAAAAACCATCAAAATACCTGAAACCATAACAACTATAAAGAGGCCCTCAAAATCCTTAAAAATATAAAAAACCCCTAAAACCCTAAAAAACAAAATAAATCCTTAAAAACCTAATAAAACTTAAAACCCCTAAAAAACTAAAAATGTTAAAAAACCTAAAACCCATAAAATCCCTATAAATCCCTAAAAACCTTCGAAATCACTTAAAACCCTAAAAACAAAAAAATCATTAAAAACTCTAAAACCACTAAAAACCATATAACATAAAACACCTAAAAACCATGAGAAACTATAAGAAAACCTTTACAAACAAAAAACATTTAAAATACCTAAAAACCTAAAGACCTATAAGAACCCTAATATACATAAAGAACCCGAAAAACCCGAAAAACCTATAAAAACCCCCAAAATAAACAAAAATCTCTAAAAACCCCCAAAAACCCTAAAATCCCATAAAACCCCCCAAAATATACAAAAATCTCTAAAAACCCTTTAAAACCCCAAAGAATTTTGAAACCCATAAAAATATTAAATAGAATAAAAACTAAAAAAAAAACTAAAAACCAAACAAACCATAAGTACCCATAAAACTGAAAAAACCCTAAATACCATCAAAATCACTAAAAACCCTATAACCCATAAAAAGAATTAAAATCCCGTAAAATACTTAAAAAATAAAAACACGGAAAACAGTGAAAAACCAGAATAAAACCCTAAAAACATAAAAATACATAAAACCCCTAAAAACACAAAAACACTAAATACCCAAAAACCACTAAAACCACAAATACCTAAAAATCCCTAAAAACCCCAAACCGCCATAAAAATACTAAAACTTTTCTAAAAATCACTAAAATCATAAAATAAACCCTAAAACCCTTAAAAACATTAATAAACCCCCAAAACCAAAAAACGCTTAAAACCCCTAACAAATCTAAAAACGATAAAACCCCTAAAAACCCTTAAAAGTCTATATAACCCTAAAAACCTTAAAAACCCCTAAACCCCCTAAAAATATTTAAAAACCATTAAAACCCTTAGACACCCAAAAATAAACTAAAAATCTCAAAAACCCTTTACACCCCAAAAATCATTAAAAACTCTAAAAAACCTTAAACCCCTAAAAACTCAAAAAAATCAGAAAAGCCAAAAAAACAATAAAAACGCTAAAACCAATAAAAATCACTTAAAATCATCAAAATACTTAATACCGTAAACCCCTAAAAAATCCTAAAAATCTCCAAAAATACAAAAGTCCATGAAAACCCCTATGAAAACCTTAAAATCTAAAAACATTTAAAACCCCTATAAAACGTAAAAAATGCTAAAACCCCAAAAAACACTAAAAACCCTAAAAACCATAAACCCCCGAAAAAACCATAAAAATTTCCAAAATTCCATTAAACCCTAAAACCCATTAAAAAAATAAAAAAATCTTTAAACAACCAAAAAATGGTAAAGATGTTTAAAAACTTTAAAACCCTAAAATGACTAAATCAATGAAAAAAACATAAAAAAACTATAAACCCTTAAAACCCCTAATAACCTTCAAGATGTCTGAAAAATCTACAAACCATAAAATTCCAAATAAACTATAAAATTACTAAAAACATAAAGAACCCTAAAAACCCAAAAAAAATATGAAGAAAACATTAAAAACCTAATAACACTTAAAACCCAAAAAAGCATAAATAATGATAAAAACCTAAAAAACATAGAAAACCCTCAGAATCCCTAAAAACCCAAAAAACATAAAACCCTAAAAAATCCCTAAAATCTACAAAATTGTAAAAAACCATAAAACCATGAAATATCCTTAAAAAACCATAAAAGGTTAAAAAACATAGAACTCCTAAAAGAATAAAAAATGCTAAAACCCATAAAACCCTAAAACCCCTAAAAACAAAAAAAAATCCAAGAAATCCCTTAAAATCACTAAAAATGAAAAAATCGTAAAAACCGAAAAGACCACAAATAAATTCATAAAAACCTAAAAACTCTTAAAACCCCTCAAAAACATAAACAAGATAAAAATGATAAAAAAAATTAAAGGCCTAAAAAACCCTAAATACCATAAAACACCAAAAACCCATAAAAACACTAAAACCCCATAAAATCCCTTAAAAAATTAAAACACTAGAAACCCTTTAAACCCATAAAACTATATAAAATCAAAAAACCCATAAAACTTGAAAAAATTAAAACAATTTATAAAAACCCCGAACACTCCACAAAATCACGAAAAAACTAAAAAATCCCTAAAAATCTTTAAAAAGCCTTAAAAATCCATAAAAAATTTAAAAAAAACATAAAGCACTAAAAAACTTTTATAAAAACATAAACCCTTAAAACATATAAAATCCATAAAAACCATAAAAATTCTAGAATCCCCAAGAACCCTAAAACCCTTAGAATCCCTAAAACAATTAAAACCCATATAAATTCTACAAAAATACCTAAAAATCACTAAAACCCTAAAACACCATAAAAACACTGAAAATTTCAAATAAAATATTAAAAACCTAAAAAAATTTAAACCTCCTAAAACTGAAAAAATGCTAAAACCTTAAAAACACTAAAAGACCCTAAAAACCTAAAAACCTAAAAACCCCTAAAATCGTAAAAGAAACAAAAAAATGAAACCCTAAAAACTCTAAAATCAATATAAAACCTTAAAAAATGTAAAAATCTAAAAAATAAAAAAAACAACTTAAAACCCAAAAAACACCAAAACCCATAAAACCCTCAAAACCCCTAAAACATAAAAAACCATAAAATTCCTAAAAATCACTCAAGTTTCTTAAAAAGGTAAATACCCTTAAAAAATGAATAAACCATGTAAAAATTAAAAAAACTAAAAACACTTAAAACGACTAAAACTCCAATAAACACTAAGAACCCTAAAAGCCATAAAAACCCTCAAAATCCCTAAAGACCCTAAAATCCATAAAAATCCAAGAAATACCTAAAAATACCTAAAAAAATAAAAAACCCTAAAAACCCTAAAAACCCAAAAAAAACATTTCAAACCTGAAACCAATTAAATCCCTAAAAACTATTAAAATGCTAAAATCCGAATAAGACCCAAAAAACTCATCAAACCATTAAATCTCCTAAAAAACCTAAAAACACTAAAACCCCACTAAAAACTCTAAAAATATTTTAAACTCCAAAAAACGTTTAAAAACACTAAAAAACATTTTAAAACCTAAAAACTCAAAAACCCCTAAAACCGAATAAACCCCATAAAACCCCTAAAACCCCTCAAATCCTTAAAACCACCAATAAAACATAATTTTCTAAAAAAAATCAAAAAAATTTCTAAAAGCATAAAAATTCCTAAATAACCTAAAATACCCAAAGAAAAACTTAAAAACCTAAATAAAATTAAAACCCCTAAAAACCTAAATAACACTAAAACCCCTAAAAACTAAAAAAACCCTAAAACCATAAAAACCCCCAAAACGATAAGAAACCCTAAAACCCCATAAAACACCTAAAAACCAATCAAAATATAAAATTCATTTAAATCATTAAAAAACAAAAAAATAACAGTGTAACCCTAAAAACCAAAAAACCCTAAGACCCTAAAAATCCATAGAAACACTCAAAATCCCAAAAACCCAAAAAAATCATTAAAATTCTAATAAATCTCTAAGAATTCCTAAAAAAATTGAAAATCCATAAAAACCCTAAAATCCCTAAAAAAAATTAAAAACCTAATACACATAAAACCTATAAAAACACTAAAAACCCTTAATACCCTTAAAAACCCTTAAGCCTCTTAAAATCCCAAAAACCCAAAAACCCTAGAAACCATAAAAATCTGAAAATAATCATCAAAATTTCTAAAAATATATAAATACCTAAAAACCCTTAATAAACCTCAGAAAACCCTAAAAACTTAAAAATACTTAAAACACCTAATATGCTAAAAAGTTCCTAATAGCACTTAAAAACATAAAAACACCTAAAAACATAAAAAATCCATAAAAACCCAAAGAACTACTTAAAACCCTAAAAAATTTCAAACCCCTAAAAAAGTAAGAAAAGACTAAAAAAGATGAAACCCATAAAACTCATAAAATTCTAAAAAAAGAAAAAAAAACACAAAAAGCCTAACCCCCAACCAATCCTAAAAACCCTTAAATCCATACAAATTCATAAAAAACCATTTAAACCCCAAAAAATCCATAAAAACATAAAAAATAATAAAAACAATGAAAAATCCTAAGAAACCTTAAAATCCTAAAAATAATTAAAAATTATCAAAAAACAAAAAATGTAAAAATCACTAAAAACACTAAAACCCCCTAAATGCCTTAAAAACCATAATACCATTAAAACCATAAAAATCCCTAAAAATTCATAAAAACTAAAAAAACCATGAAAAAATATAAAAACCCAAAAACCGCCAAAAACCATAAAGAACCTGAAACCCTTGAAAGTCAATAATATCCTAACAACCCATAAAAATCCAAAATTTTCCTAAAAATACCTAAAAATGAAAAATATCTGGAAAACCCTAAAAACACGAAGAAAATATATAAACCTATAAATAATTAAAATCCCTTAAAAACCAAAAAACACTTGAAACCCGAAAAACACTAAGAACCCTAAACCACTAAAAACTGTAAAAATGTATAAAAACATCCAGAACCTCAAAAATCCCATAAAAATCCTAAAAATCACTAAAATCATTAAAAAGGTTAATAACCACTAAAACCCCATACAACCCTAAAAACCCGAAAAACCCCATCACACCCAAGAAAAAATAAAAATACTAAAAAATATTAAAACAACCAAAATCCCTAAAACACTAAAAATCAATGAAAATCCAAAAAAACTAAAAACCCTTTAAAGTATAGAAAACCTAAAAACAAAAAACCCCCAAGAAATCATTAAAAACCTTAAAACAATTCAAATTCATAAAAACATAAAAACGTAAACTACATAAAAAACCCTAAAAGACCCTAAACCCCCCCTAAAACCTATCAAGAACCTAAAACATTAAAAATCCCTAAAAACACATAAAAACTCTAAAAAACCACTAAAATTTGTAAAAACCATAAATTTTTTAGAAAAATATAAAACAACTTAAAACCCCTTAAAACTCAAAAAACCCTAAAATCCCATAAAAAGCGTGAGACCATAAAAACCCTAAAACCCATAAAACCATAAAAGAGCATAATAACCCTAAAAAATACCTAAAAATGTAATAAACACTAAAGACCCTAAAATATCATTAGACAACAATAAGAATCTGAAAAAACACTTAAGACCCCGGAAAACCTAAAATCTGTAAAAACCCTAAAAAACCCCCAATCCCCTAAAAACCCTAAAAACTGTAAAAACTCTAAAAAGCTAACAATATATTTTTTTTAAAAAAGACATAAAATACCTAAAAATATAAATAACCCTAAAAAACATGAAAACCCCCATGAAAACCTTAAAAACCTAAAAATATTTAAAATCCATAAAAATCTAAATATGCCAAAACCCCTAAAAATACTAAAAAGACCATAAAAACCACAAAACCCCGAAAACCCATAAAATCCCTAAAACAAATAATAGAAAATAAGAAATATGAAACCAATAAAAACTATAAAAACCCTTTAAACCACTAAAAATATTAGAAAGCACTAAAAAACCTCCAAAACTCAGAAAACCTTAAAATGATATAAAACCAAGAAAACTAAAAAACCCTAAAACACATTAAATTCCCAAAAACCCCTAAAAACCCATAAAAATCATAAAAAATACCTAAAAATCACTGAAAAAATAAAACCTCAAAAATCCCAAAATACCCTTAAGAAAACCTTCAAAATATAAAAATATTGTAAACCCCAAAAGAACCTAAAAAAGCTAAAAACCCTAAAACCCAAAACCCATAAAACCACTTAGAACCTAAAAACACCTAAACACCCATAAAACATTAAACCAATAAAAACTCTAAAATCAATTTAAATCCCTAACAATGTTAAGAGACTCTAATATACATTAAAAAACTTAAAAACATTAAAACTCAAAAAACCCTAAAACCTAAAAAACCCATAAAACCCTAAAAACCTCTACTCTCAAAATCCCTAAAAACCCTAAAAATGAGTAAAAACATTAAAAAATTCCTAAAAAAATAAAAAACTAAAAAACCATGAAAACCCTTATAAACCATGAGAAACCCATAAAATTCTAAAAACACTTAAGGCCTTGAAAAACCTAAAAATGCTAAAAACACAAAATAGCATAAATTTACTAAAAACTGTTGAAATACCTAAAAATTATAATAACCATAAAATATTGAAATACCCTAAAAACCATAAAATTTAAAAAACCATTTTTAAACTCTCAAACCCTAATAAACCCTTAAAAACCAAAAAACACTTAAAACACCTAAAACCTAAAAACACTAAGACCCCTAAAAACACTAAAAACCCTAAAACCCCCTAAAACCTATCAAAAATCCAAATAAACATAAAAACACTAAAATCCATAATGACCCTAGAAACCACTTAACAATCTAAAGACCCTTAAAACCCCATAAAATTTTAAAAAACACTAAACAACCAAAAAGAATAAACCTAAAAAACTAAAAAACCTGAAAACCAAAAAAAAACATAGAAACTATAAGAACTTCCAAAAGCCCTAAAAAATATCAAATAACATAAATTCCATAAATACCTTGAAAACCCTTAATAAAACCATAAAAACCACAAAAATCTTTAAAGACTAAAAAACCTAAAAAATACTCAAACCCCTAAAACCATAAAAAGACCCTAAAAACCCTAAAACCACTAAAAACAAAAAAAACCCCTAAAAACCATTAAGAAACACTAAAAACCATAAAAAACCTAAAACCATTAAAAATAAGAAAATCCCATTAAACCCCTAGAAATGTTAAAAACATTAAAAACCTAAAAAACCTAAAAACACAAAATAACCCAAACCCCCATAAAAACTCTAAAAATCATTAAACCCCTCAAAATCCCTAATACCCGAAAAAACCATTAATATCCCAAATAAATCTCTTAAATACATAATAATTAAAAAACACTAATAACCTGGTAAAAACATAGGAAAACATAAAAAACATAGAAACACTTAATGCCCATTAAAAACATAAAAACTAATAAAATACTACAAACCGAAAACCCTTAAAAACTTTAAAAACCCATAAAATTATATATAAACAACTAAAACCCACTAAAAACACTAAGAACATTTAAAAACTCTAAAACAACTTAATAACCCTAATAACTAAAAAACATAAAACCAACCAAAAACCATAAAACCACTAAAATATTTAAAAACCCTCAAAATTCCTAAGAACCCTAAAAACTGATAAAAACCCAAAAAATTCCTAAAATCCATAAAAAATAAAAACCCAGAAAAACCCTAAAACCCCTTAATGAAACCTTTAAAACATAAAAACACATAAAACCCCAAAAAAACCTAAAAAACTAAAACCTTAAAAAGACCCTAAAAACCCCTAATACCCTTAAGACCTTCCAAAACCATTAAGAAACACCAAAACCCCAGAAAACCATAACAACCTAATAAAACTCTAAAAACCCTTTAAACCCATAATAATCTTAAAACACTCTAAAAAACCATAAAACTAATAAAAAATACAAAAAACCATAAAACTGCAAAAAAAACTAAAAACCATTAAAACATCTAAAACCCTCAAAACCATAAGAATCCTAAAAAATACCTAAAATACATAAAAATGAAAACCTAAAACCACTTTAAATAAAATATGAGAAAAATTCCAAACCTAAAAACACTTAAATCCCATAAAAACTATAAAAAACAACAAAAATCCCTAAAATCCCAAAAAAAACATAAAATCCATAAAAACCATCAAAGTCGCTAAAAACCCATAAAAATCCTATGAAATCCCTAAAATTCTTGAAAATATTAAAACCCTGAAAAAAACTAAGAAAATAATAAAAATCTAAAAAAATATAAACCCCTAAAACTCATAAAAACACTCAAACCCCTAACAAAAAAGATAAAAGGCCTTAAAACCCCTAAAACCAACAAAAAAACCCCAAAATCCCATAAAACCCTAAAAACCCATACAAATATTAAAAATCTCTAAAAATCCCTAAAAAATAAAAAAACCCAAAAATCCTAATAACCCTAAAAAATATAAAAACTTAAACACCTTAAAACCCCGAAAAACCTAAAAAACAATAAAAACCCTGAAAATCACTAAAACAACGATAAAAACCCCAAAAACCCAAAAACACCAAAAACTCATAAAATCCCTAAAAATCATAAAAACATTTAAAACTATAAAATCCAAAAAACTCTAAAAACACTTTTAAACCCTAAAAAAATTAAAAAAAATCTAAATCCCCTTAAAAACCCTAAAACTAACAAAACCCTAATATCCCAAAAACCCAAAAAAAACCTAAAATCCCTAAAAAACCCAATAAAACCACCAAAATCCGAAAAATCCATAAAAATGTACAAAACACTAAAACCTGGAAAAATGATAAGAAAACCTTAAGGAACAAAAAACAATTAAAAACTCTAAATACATAAAAATTTATAAAATCCCTAAAACCCTAAAAACAGTAAATTTTTTAAAAAAGACCTACAAACCATAAAAATGAAAAAAAAACCCTAAACCTCTAAAAATCCCTAATAAAACCATTAAAATTTATGGACACTTAGAAACCCTAAAAATCCTAAAAAAATTTAAAACCCTAGAAATCCTAAAAGACCCCAAAACCCTAAAAACTAAAAATACCCCTTAAAACCCTAAAACAACTAAAAACCCCAAAAATCATTGTAATATTCTAAAACCCCCAAAACCTTGAAAAAATAAATAACCCCTAAAAATCCAAAAAAACCATAAAAACCCCAAAATCCATAAACAACACGAAAAGACTCAAAATCCCTAAAAACTATAATAACAATAAAAATCCTAAAAAATCTCAAAATACTTAGAAACCCTTCAAAACCTTTCAAAACCATAAGAAAACCTTTAAAACATAAAAAATCCTGAAATACAGAGAAACATAAATAATGATAAAACCCTATAAAACCATAAAACCTTTGAAATCCATAAAACGTAAAATACCATAAAGCTATGGATAAATCCCTAAAAATCTCTAAAAAGTAAAAAACCATAAAAATCCTTAAAAACATTAAAAACCACTAAAAATACCCTAAAACCCCTAATGACCATAAAAATCATAAAAACCCCTAAAACCATAAAAAAATCAAACACAATAAAACCCCAAAAACCATTAAAAACTCTAAAAGCACTTTAAACCCCAATTTTTTTAAAAACCCAAGAAAAAATTAAAACCCCAAAAAACCCGAAAAAAATCCTAAAAACCCAAAAAACCTAAAAATCCTAAAACCCCTCAAAATACCTAAAAAGTCAAAAGCCAATAAAAATCCTAAAAATAACCTAAAATCCTTAAAAACGTAAAAACCCATAAAACCCTAGAAAACCCTAATTAAATCCTTTAAATCCTTAAAAAACTTAAATCCACTAATAATATAAAAATTCTACAAACCAATAAAATCCCTAAAGCCCAAAAACCCTCAAAATCCTTAAAAACCATAAAATCTGAAACATGCCCAAAGCTCCCAAAATAATGTAATAACATCTAAAAACAATGAAATAAAAAAATAAAACCTTAAAAACCTAAAAAAAAATTAAATCCCCTAAAAACCTCAACATGATAAAACTCCTAAAAACAAAAAACAAACACGAAAACCCCAAAAACCTCAAAATCCTTAAAAACCTAGAGATGGCAGCCTGCTCTCCTGGTGGTTCTCTCTCATCACGACGCTCCCCTCTTGTAGCCTCATCAGATCCGGATCTCTCCATGGTGGTCGCAGCTTGATTTGGTGGTTGTTGGTGGTGTTGTCCCTTGAGGGTGGTGGCTTCAGGAGACTCTTGACGGTTCCCATATTTGGAAGTGTTCTACTTTTTTGCGGATCGGAATGGTTGCTAGTGTCGTTCTTCGGTGGTGTTTGGGATCAGGGTGCGACTGGATTTGGTAGGTCTGGTTTGGAATGTTGATGATAGTTTCAGGATCTTGTTTGGACAAGAGACGAACTAGATTGATTCTGCCATAGCGTCGGAGCCCCCTACGAATGGGTCAACGACTTCGACATCTTCAGCGGTGGAGGGAGATTCATCGGCATCGTGGAATCTGGTCACTTCGACGATTAGTGGAGGTGTGAACTGGCTATGGCCCATCCTTGGAACAGCGTTGCAGGACTATGGTGGAGCCATTCAGATCTAGGATTTCCATCATGAGGCGCTTCGTTTCCATGGAGGTGCGGGTTAGATCTGGCCAATACGGGTTCTGCCAATGTCTTCGGCGGTTTTGTCTTCTCCGAACGGTGGCTTGGCCTATTTGGATCCATGATGCTGAACGGTGGGTGCGGTTGGATCTGAGTTGTTCTGGAAATGGCATGACCGCTTCCATGTTTGGATCTGGTTTTCCAGATGTGAGTCTGGGAGGGTTTTGCTGGATCTCTTGGCTTTTTGACGGTTTCTGGGGGCTGTAGAAAGTGAACGTGCAGTTTCATGCTTCTGTTTCTTTAGTTTTGCCTTTGATTTATACTGCTTATGAGTTTCTGTACAAGATTATTTGTGTCCTGGCTGCTATGGTATAATGTGGTCTTTTGGGCTATTGCTGGTTTGGTTGTGAGTCGTTTCTAAAGTTGGATTTAAGGCAAGATGGGATGGAGGTTGATGGCTGTGTTGCTGGTTTGGTTTTGAATAGCTATGGGTGTGGGATTTTTTGTTCAGGAGAGTGTGATGGATGTTGTCTAGTGTGTTGTTGGATGATGTTTGTCAGGAGGTGAATCTTGTTGTGTCTGGTTGTGGTGATTGTGTTGTGGTTTCATGTTGTTGGTTCTGGTTGGCTGTGATGTCGGATTTGGTGTTGTTGGTTGATGGGGCTGGTTGGTTTGGATGTGCTGCTGTTGTGTTACTATAATGATTGGATGTGGTGCTGCTGATGGTTGTTGGGGCTGGTTGGTTTTGATGTGTTTCTGCTGCTGTATTGCTGTGATGATTGGATGTGGTGTTGCTGGATGATGGAATGCACTGGATGATGGAAGTTGTGATGCTGGATGTGTGGATACTGCTTGGCTGTGCTGTTTGGTATTGGTATTGGATGCTGGTGTTGGATGGACAAGATGTGTGGATGCTACTGTTGTGTTTTGTTTTATGTCTGTTTCAATTTTTTGTTTTCTTTTTTGATTTTCCTTTTTTGGGTCTTTTGGTGTGAAGGGTTTTTGGGTGTGGGTCGTTTGACCCCTCCCCTCCCTTGTCTACAGGTCTTTGAGTCTTTTCTTTTAATACATTTTTGGGTGGTGCCAGGAATAGCCTGGACCTGAGCCTTCCATTTCCCTAAAAACCTAAAACCCCAAAAAAATCCATAAAACCATGAAAACCATAAAAACAGAAAATACCCTAAAATACTTGAGAAAACATAATAAAACATAACATCCTAAGAACAATTAAAACCCATAAAATCCTAAAACATGATAAAAAACCAAAAATCCCCAAAAAACCCAAATACCATAAAACCCCTAGAATCATTATGAAATCCTAAAATCCAATAAAACCCCCAAAACACTAAAAACTCTAAAAACTCTTCAAATCCCTGAAAATATTAAAAAAAAATAAAAACTTAAAAACCAAAAAATTATTTAAAAAACCAAAAATCCCTAAAAATATAAAAAACCTCAAAACCCAGAACAACCCTTACAAAAACCTAAAAATCCTAAAAAACTTAAAACCCCTAAAAACCTAAAAGCACTAATAACCCTAGAACCCAAAAAAACCATAAATTCAACAAACCCCCTAAAAATCTAAAAATCATAAAACCCTAAACATCCATAAAAAACATTAAAACCCTGAAAACCCAAAAAACCCTAAAAACCCCTGATAAAAATTTAAAAACATAAAAACAATTAAAACCCCGAAAATACAAGAAATAATGCTAAAAAATCTAAAACCCATAAAAAATACCCAAAAAACCTAAAACCCACTAAAAAAATAAAATACACTAAAAAAATTAAAAACCCTAAAAACACATTAAAACCCTAAAAACTGCTAAAAATGTAAAAACCTTTTAAACCCCTAAGACGTTAAAAACTATAAAACCCTTAAAAACTTAACAGACTCAAAGAAAACCAAAAACCCTAAAAAACATAAAAACCCTAAAAAACACAAAACCATTAAAATCCATAAAAAACCTAAAAAACCATCAAATCCCAGAAAATCCCGATAATCCCTAGAAATGTAAAAAACCCCTTAAACCCTTGAAAACCCTTAATAAAATATTAAAAACCTAAAAACATGTAAAATCCCTAAAAACCAAAAAAATGATAAAAACCCGAAAAACCTTTAAATTCCTAAAAGACCATAAACACCCCTAAAAACAATAAAAACCCCTAAATATTTTAAAAAACCAAAAAACCTATAAAACCCCTAAATATTATCTATAAACTCTAAAAACCCTTGAAACCCCTAAAAAGGTTAAAAAACGCTATGAAAAATTAAAAATCATGAAAAACTCAAAAAACTTAAAGGACTAAAAAAACACATTAAAGACCTTCAAAATCTCAAAAACCCTAAAAAACATAAAAATTCTAAAAAAACCTAAAATCCATAAAAATGTATAAAACCTTAAAAACCTTGAAAATACCTAAGAAAACCATAAAAACCATAAAACATTTTAAACCCCTAAAACATTAAAAAAATTCTAACATCCCTAAAAACCCTAAAAACCGTAAAATCCCCCCAAACCCCTCAAAACTATAAAAAACCCTAAAACCCCATAAAAACCCTAAAAAACATAAAACTAAAAAAACCATTTTTACCCCTATAATTGTTAAATAATCTAAAAACCTTAAAATAATAATAAAATAAAAAACCCTTAAAATGAAAAAACCATAAAACCCAAAAAACCAATAAAAATCCTCAAAATCACAAAAAACCCTAAGAAACCATAAAAATACTAAAATGCCCTAAAAATCAATAAAAATGTAAAAACCCTTTAAAAAATATTGTAAACATAAAAACTCTAAAAAACCTAAAAAACATATAAAACAATAAAAACCCAAAAACCTTTAATATCCTAAAACCCTTAAAACCCCCAAAAATCCCTAAAAACACCAAAACCCATAAAAGTCCTAAAAATCCCTAAAATGAAAAAAAAATGTAAAAAACCAAAAAACCTATGAAAAAACCTTATAAAACCATAAAAAGAAAAAAACCCTTGAAAGCTAAGAAAAAAAGAAAAAACCCAAAAAACCCAAAAAACACAAAACACCCTAAGAACCATAAAAATCATAAAAAACCCATAATAACTATAAAAACCCTAAAAATAAATAGAAACCCTAAAAAATAATAAAAACACAAAAAATATTTTAAACCCCATAAAACGTTAAAAAATATAAAAACTCTAAAAAAATCCAAAACCCATAAAAACCCCCAAAAACCATCAAAATCCCTAAACCCCAAAGAAAAACCCAAAGAAAAAATACCACCGCTCTCGCCAGGTTCTCTCCCGATTTCGTGTTTCCTATGAGCTCCTCCTAGAACCCTTCCCAAAGGCTTTGCTGCTCCTTTCAAGACCTTGAGGTGTATTGCATATGCGGTTTTTGGCGGTGGGGCTTCTTGATGGTTTGGATCTATTCTCTTGAACTTCTTCAAGCGGCTCGTGGATCACACTTTTAAGACCTTCAAAGGCATGGATGGAACGGTTTTCGTGCGGCTGAAGGTGCGTCTGTGTGCATCAGGGTTTATCCTTGAGAGATCTAGGCTCCGGTGGTGTTTCTCGGTCGTTGTTGGCTTCGCTCTGGATGGATTTCTGCAGTGGTGTAGTGCAGGATCGACAGATTTGGAATCTGTTTCTAGGGTTTCAAGACCTGCGGATCTGACAGTGGTGATCCTCGATCAGGGAAGAAAGTTTGATGCGGACTCAGATTGTGCCGATATGGATTGTGGCGATGAAGGCTCATTGGCGGTTGGCTTCCTTCATGGATTTCTATCACGTATCGGGGTTGACCTCGAAGATCTGGGACCTCAGGAAGGTCAACAGAGTTGGCAGTATCAACGATGGAGCATGGTACACCGGCAATGCGGTTTCTGTCCAAAATGATGGGCGATCATTCCAGTTTTTCTACTTCGTTCTTCTATGCGTTTCGGTAAGGTGGTGATGGGGGCTCTTAGATCTGCTCAAGGGTTGCAAGGGGCAAAAATGATGGCGGCTTGGCATTGGTTTTTGCGGAAATTTCATTTTCAGGTGCGTATGATTCTACCCGTGCTGCTCGTTGTTGATGCTAGTTCTGTTTGGAAGACTTTGAGTCTTAATACCCATGGTTCTTTGGTTGCGGTGCTGGTCATGAGCCATTGCGGGTCCTGGTTACTGGATTTTCTGGGGAATTTTAGGTGTGGTCGAGTGTTGCTGCGCGATTCTATTGGGGCGATTTCCTGGAGCTGGATTCAGTATTTTGGGTGTTGGGTTCTGCGGTCTGGTCCTGGGTTTGGGTGCTGGTGGTGTGTTATTAGCTCTGTGGTGGGGTGCGGAGCATCGAGATTTGTTGGCTGTTGTATTATTTGGTGCTGGTTGATGTACTTTGCTGGTGAATGGTGGATGATGGTGCTTCGTATGGTGGATCTCCTTGGTGAGGAGGTGTTGGATGCTGGATTATGTGAGACTGGACACTGGTGGTTATGTGATGTTGGATGCTGGTGGTTCTGTGATGTTGGATGCTCGCGGTTCTGGATGCTGGTTGTTGCTTGGATGGGAGGTGTTGAAGCTATGGTTTATGGTTGTGCTGCTGCTGGATGTGGATTGCTGTTTGAGTATGGATGCTGGTTGTTGGTTAGCTGTGAGCTACTGGATGCTGGTTGATGTTGGATGATGGTGGTGGCTGCTTTGTTTTGTGTGTTTTCTTTTTTCATTCTTGTTTTTTCCTTTTTTGGGTCTTTTATCTTGGGTCGTTAAGGGTTTTTGGGTGTGGGTTGATTGACCCCTCCCCTCCCTTGTCTGCTGTGTCTCTTTTTTCTTTTTAATAAATTTGGGGGGCCGGGAATACCCTGACCCTCGCATCTTCCTTGCCCTAAACCCCAAAAAACCATGAAAGTCAAAAAAAACCCTAAAAATATCTAAAATGAAAAAAACCCTAAAGAAACTAAAAACCTTAAAAAATTATATTAAACCCTAAAATAATTAAAAGCACTACAAACCAGAAAATGCTAAAAACCCTAAAAACACTAAAATACCTAAAATACTAAAAACCATAAAACCCCTAAAAACCATAAAAAATAATAAAAACCAATAAAAAACCAAAAAAATCACAAAAACTATAAAAACTATTTATACCCCTAAAACGTTACAAAAATCTAAAAAACCTTATTAAGTGTAAAAAATAAAAAGAAATCCAAAATCCCAAAAAAAATGATGAAAACCATAAAACCCCTTAGACTCCCTAAAAACCATAAAAGACTAATAGATCCTTAAAAATCCCTAAAAATGTAAAACCCACTAAAAACCTAGAAAAACCCTAAGAAAACCAGAAAACATAAAAAAACACATAAAACCCTTAAAAACCTAATAATGATAGAAATCCTAAAAAACACTAAAAGACCAAAAAAACCTTAAAATCCCATAAAACCATAAAACCCCCTAAAACCATTAAAACCCTAACAACCCTAAAAATCACAAAAACATTAAAAACCCTTTAAAAACCCAAAAACCAATAAAATCCATTCAAAATTTAAAAACCATAAAAACCCTCAAGATACCTAGAAGACACTAAAATACTATAAAATCCTAAAAGGCCCTAAAATTCCCTAAATATATAAAACACCCGAAAAACCTAGAAAACCCCAAAAAAAACTTAAAATACTAAAAACACATAAAAACCCTAAAAAACACCAAAAAACCAAAAATAAAAAATACCCATAAATCCCATAAATACTTTAAAACCCTAAAACCTCATAAAACCCATAAAACCAACTTAAAAATATAAAAACTATTTAATCCTCTAAAAACATTAATAAAAAATAAAAAACCATAAAACCATAAAAAATCAAAAAAAACCAATAATACCCCCCAATAAGAACCCTAAAAACCAAAAAACCCTAATAAACCCTCAAAATCCCTAAAACACTAAAAATACTAAAAATCCTAAAAGTTTATAAAAATCCATAAAAACATAAAAAACCCTAAAATTCTGAAATCCAAAAAAAATCCAAAAAAACCAAAAAACATTTAAAACACCTAAAAACCTAAAAAGGAAAAAAACACATAAAACACATAAAAACCCTAAAACCCTAAAACCATAACAACCAATAAAAACAATAAAAACCCTAAAAACATATAAAAACCCTAAAACACTAAAAACACGAAAACCATTTAAACACCTAAACACACTAAAAACACTAAAATAACATAAAAACCCAAAAACATAAAAAACCCCCAAAAACCTTAAAACCCCTCAAAATACCTAAACCCCCCACCCAAAAAAAAACTAGAAAACCTTATAAACCCTATGATCCCATAAAAAAATAAAAACCATAAACCCTGAAAAACCATAAAACCCCTAAAAACCCATCAAAACCCAAAAAACCACTAAAAACTCTAAAAACCATTTAAACCCCTAAAGACATTCAAAAACTCAAAAAACCATCAAAACACTACAAAATAAAAAAAAACCTAAAAATAAAAAAACCCTAAAATTTATAAAACCAATAAAAAAACCTAGAAATAAAAAAAAACATAAAAAACCTAAATCCATAACAATCCTATAAAAGCCCTAATAATCCATAAAAATGTAGAATCCATAAAACCATTGAAACCCCTTAAGAAAACTTTAAAAACCTAAAAACACTTATAACCCCAAAAAACCTAAAAATTATACACATCCTAAAACCCCTAAAAACACTTAAAACCCCTAAAAACACTTAAAACCCCTAAAAACCCTCAAAATCACAAAAATCCTAATAAATAATAAAATCCAAAAAAAGTCCTAAAAATCCCTAAAAATATAAAAGAAACTTAAAACCATGAAATCCCCTAAAAAAACCTTTAAAACCTAAAAAAACTTAATCCCCTAAAAAACTAAAAACTATAAAACCCTAAATATACGCTAATAAACATAATACCCCATAAAACCCTAAAATCACATGACATCTCACCCCTCCTCATTAGCTTAAGTTGAGGTTGAAGTGCTACTTGGCCATAAGTGACATCCCCAAGTTGTCAAATGGTGATAATAAATATCAAGGGCCTCAAAACACATGTGGGATGATTTTCCATTTTAAATACAAAGAGACACAATAAAACACACCATAATCAAATTCACTATATGATGCATGATAAAAAAAATTTACAACTGAAAATCATACCAAAAATGACAATAAATAATCATACCAATTCCATATCAGTGTACCAAACAGAAGGATAAATCAAAATATTTCAAGGACTCAAAAACATAACTCCCAAGCTCCACACCAATCTCTAAGACCCAACACCACAAGACTACCACAACATCACAATTAACCACTAATGAAATTAGATGCTATACGTTTACCCATGTCCCGATAAACGACATCTATAGGAGAACCAATGTGATAAAGAAGGGGGTGAGTAAGGATAATCGGTAGGAATTCCCCAAATTATTTCCATAATCACACCAGAATGATAGAACAATTTATCACAATGATATAAACCATTATACAAAACTATTTAAACAATTAAACAATTTCCAACAAGGAAAACACATCCTTACCAAAACATTACACCAAAATCAACAAATTTTAATGGAATGAAACCAATAACTCATAATATAATTTTCCCATTTCATTTTGTCATAAACCATTTCATTTTTTAGGACCCAATACTTGCACCTCAACCACACACCCAACTCAAACACCCATGCTCAGTGTTACCATTGATATTGGGACTTCATATCCAAATATCATCCCATTTTTATTATAGCACTTTAGGAACTCATCCAACCGTTTGACGGTGGTACTTCAAGACCACTAACCATACACATTACAACTCAGAATTAACCATTTAATAAAAACCAAGATAAATATGCTATTGAAACCCACTTAAATAAAATTATCCCTTTTATAGAAAACACCTCTAAGACAACATTTATTCTAAAAAAACATTTTAATAAAACAATGCCAAACCCATTTCAACACCCATGCCAAAACCATTTCCAACAATCCGTGTTAAAACCATTTTCAATAAAACAATATTTTTATTGGAAAATATTTTCACAAACTATTTCCATAAATCAAACCAAACCACCAATTTTAAAATCATTATTTTAAAATCCATCAAAGAGGTGTATTCCACAAAAATATCATAGTTTCCCCCAAATCTACAAATCATCGCCTAAGGGGTTTCAACCAAGCTTTACACATTTATTTCACAATCAAGTTCAAGAAAAACAACTAATTTGAAATTAATCCTTCTAGTTCTAGAAAGAGGAGATGAGAGTGAATCCACCTTCCTTTAGGGTTTCGAATAAATTGATTGACGATAGAAATGATCACCAAATCTATGTTAAAACTCTACAAAGCCACCATATGTCCCTTACCCTAACATCAAAAAGGAAAAATCTAACCATTATAGGTATCAAAAACCCTAGATTTATTTGGGATGGAACTATATCTATGGAACCTGGATATAGAGAAGAGTATATATTAGAAAAACCAAGAAAAATACCACAAAAATGACTTACTAAAGAATATATGACTTAACTATAGCATGAAAAGCCTTCGAATCACTTCTGAAACAAGTGGGTGAGGTTCCCTATCCTTGTAGAAAAGAAAATCCGAAGTGATGGTCAATATGGGGATCAAATGGGGGGTTTCATGGTTAAAATCATGTGAGGTCAATTTTTAAAAAATCAATTTTTAATCCATTCCCATTTATTCGCACTATTTGGAAAATCATGCACTAACCGTGCACCCTCTACTACATTAAGAGGGTGACTCTAATGGTTGGATCATATGGTTAGAAAAAACATGCGGCAACAATGAAAAAGATCATTGTCCATGATTGATGGTTTACTTATGGTGGTCCCATGGTTTAGTCAACTATGCAACTAAAATTTGCGCCAACCCAGAGCTCACTGCCTCAACTTTCACAGATTATTGGAGGAGTTGCATGATTTCAACTAATGGTACTCAAACATGGCCTCCTTAGAAAATCCCAAAAAAATCCCAAAAAAAATCCCAAAAACCATTCAAACTCTCCCAAACATTACCCAACCACTTTATATACCTAAAAATCACAAATAAAATTGTTACATACCAGAAACCATGGGTGTTATATTCCCCCAATCATTGGGATTTCCATCCCCTGAATGTATAAAACCATGACTTTCTTAAAACAATTTGTGGAATTACAGGTCCATTTCTTTCTTCAATTCTCAAGTCTCTGCCTAAATTTGACCATGTTTCCACAAAACCCACATGAAACAATTTCTTTTTCCCCAAAATACGTTCTCTTGCCTATCAACAATCTGCACTTTCACGTCCACCAATGAGTCAACCGACTCTAGCTCAACATGATTCCATTGAATCACATAGTCAGGATCTAACTGATATTTCTTCAACTGAGATACATGAAACACATTATGTAGCATACTAAATCAGGGTGTAAAGGCCAATCAATATTCCACCTCTCAAACTCATTCAAGTATCTCAAAATGACCAATGTATCTTGAAGATAAATTCTATTATTTTCTAAATTGATAATGTCTAAGACTATGAGATGTTCTCAAGAACACGTGATCACTCACCTCGAATAAAAACGGTTGTCGATGGTGATCTGCATATGAATACTAATGGAATTTTCCCATCTCCATTCTCTTCCTGATCAACTAAATCTTCTCCATAGTCTCTTGGAAAATGATCTACCCAATTATCAAAGTCTTAGATGTTTCCGCCCAACAAAGTGGATAATGAAATAGACTTTCATACAATGCTTCAAAAATATCCATATGTATGGAGTCATGAAAACTATTATTATATGATAACTCCACAAAGGGTATGTGATCTTCCCATAATCCACCAAAATCCATCACAAAATCACTCAACATGTCTTCCAAGATTTTTATTTTCCTTTTGGATTTATCATCCGAATGAGGATGAAACGCCATACTCATGGTCAACTGAGTCCCAAGGTCTTGTTATAAGGATTTACAGAAAGGATACATGAACGTTGGATCTCTATTCGATACAATCAAAATTGGTACACCATTCATATTTGCCACATCACATATATAGATTTTGGATAGTTCGTCAACCATAAGAGATTCATGAATATGGAGAAAATGGTTTGACTTTGTTAGTCGATCCATAATCACCCATATAGAATCATGTTTCCTAATCATTCTTGGGATAACTGTAACAAAATACATAACTATATAATCCCATTTCCACACTAAGATAGGTAAAGAGTAAAACATATTTTCTAGTGGATGATGATCAGCCTTAACTTACTTACTTGTCAAACATCTCAATACAAAACCAACCAGTTTATTTTTCATACCCACCCACCAAAATTGTGCTTTTAATGCTTTATACATTTTATGAAATCTAGGATGGATAGACCATATCGATTGATGATATATACCAATATGTTTTTCCTAAAAATCCACTTATACAACAATCAAGTTATAAAACCCCAACATAGAATTCCCATCCAGTTCCCATTCCTAAATGCTCTCCCTACCATTGAGTTTCGACCTCATAACCACACACTCCAAATCATAGGCCCACATCTCTTCAACCATTTTAATCAAAACAAGAATGAACAAAACTAGAATGAAAACCTATGCATCAGCTTGTTATTAACATTCGAAACATATGTTATCTATGTTTGGCATCAATTTATACTGATCCGAAGATTCTTTTTCCACCTAAGCATATGAATTTCTACTTAATGAATTCGCCACTAAATTAACTTTTCCCGGTGTATATATCATGTCAAATTAAAACATTTTTAGATATTTGATCCATATACGTTTCCACAAATTCCAATATATTTTTGATAAAATTTTCTTTAGACTCTTATGGTTGGTAAACACTGTGAATTTCTCATTGAAGAGGTAGTTACACCAATTTTAAAAATCATTCACTACAATATCAAATTCCAAATAATGTGTTGGGTAGTTTTTGTCATGCATCTTAAACTGATGTGATCCATATGCAACCACAAGATATCCTTTCATGAGGACACAACCAAACCCTGATCTCAAAACATCATAATACACCATGTTCCCTTTTCCTGGTTATGGAAAAACTAAGATTGGTGATGATTTAAGGTGACCCATATGCTCTACAGAACACTTTTGACATTTCCCATTCCATTGAAATTGAACATTATTCCTTATCAAGGATATCATCAGTGAAGGTAGTCCTGATAATTCACAAACAAAACATCAGTAATACCTAGATAGTCGAGATAAACTTCATATATCAAAGACATTCTTTGGAGGTTGCGAAGTGATAACAACCACTATCTTCTATGGATCCACTGAAACAAATTTCTCAGAAATAACATTATCATGGAAATATACCACTTGTATACAAAAATCACACTTTGATAAATTGGTATATCACTCAATATATCTCAAGATTTTCAACACTATTTTTTAGTTCTACTCATGATCCACCCTTGCCCTTGAATACACCAATATATCATTCATAAACACCACCACAAAATAATCTAGATATATCTAAAATATCTGATTCATCAATTACATAAAGACTACTGGAGAATTTATAAGACCATAAGGAATCACCACATACTCATAATGGAAATATCTACTCTAAAAAAAGTTATTTAGAATATCCTCATTTCGAACCTGCAATTGGTGGTACGATGATCACAAGTCAATTTTGGAGAACCATTGTGCTCCCATCAATTGATCAAAAATATCATCAATGTGTGGAAGTGGATACTTATTATTTATCATAACATAGTTAAGTTTGTGGTAGTCCACACAAAACTAGAGAGTTTATCCACATTTTTTACAAAAAAACATGTACTACCCATGGAGATGTGTTAGGCTAGATTAACCCTTTGTTTTATAGATATTTTAAATAAAATTTCAATTCCCTCAATCCTGTTGGTTCCATCTAGTAAGACAGAAGGGAAATAGGACTAGAACATGAAAGGATATCAATCTTAAACTCTACTTCTATTATAAGTGGAAATCCTAAGAAAATTTCAAGAAATAAATCCAGAAACTGATAAAAAATGCTAGAAACCCACTATTCTCGATCTCTTATATTGATGCGAAATGTGAGGAAACCAACTGATATGAGATCATTCCAACTTCTAGTTCTAATAATCTTGCTGAACCCACCTTTACATTACTCTATACCCTAAATACCTATATGAAAACCATAGAAACCTAAAAAAACTAAAAACCTCTAAAATCCTAAAAATACTAAAAACCCTAAAAGACACAAAAAACCAAAAAACCCCAAAAAACCATATAAAACACTAAAAAACTTTAAAAATACAAAAAATCAATAAAAGACTAAAAACTCTAAAAACCCTTTAACCCCCTAAAAAAGTTAAAATACTCTAAAAACCTTAAAACCCCTCAAAAGATAAAAATACCATAAAAACCAAAAAAAACATATAACATTAAAAAGCCATAAGAATCCTGAAAAGGCCCTAAAATCCATTAAAACATAAAGAAACCCCAAAACACAAAAAATAAAAAATCAAAATTTCAAACTGTAAAGCACTTAAAACCCCAAACAAACCTAAAAATTTCTAGAAGCCTCAAAAAACAGAAAAAAAACCCTAAAACCCTAAAAATCCTCAAAGTCCCTAAAAATACTAAAAATATATAAAATATCAAAAAAAACTAAAAATACATAAAAATGTAAAAATTCCTAAAAACCCTAAAAACACAAATAAAACCTTAAAAACATAAAAACACTTAAAATCCTTAAAAACATAAAAAACAATAAAAACCCTACGAACACCTAAAAATCCCCTAAACCCCCTAAAATCCCTATAAACTCCTAAAAAAATAAAACCCATAAAAACCATAGAAACCACTAAAAACTCTAAAACTCCGTAAAACCCCAAAAATGATAAAAAAAACTTTAAAATCATAAAGACTAAAAAAACCCCGAAAACCCAAAATCCCCATAAAAACACTAAATCCCAAAAAAACCATTAAAATACTAAAAAATATTTAACAATTCCTAAAATCATAAAAACCCTAAAAACCTGAAAAACTCTAATAAACCATAAAAACCTAAAAACATATAAAACCACTAAAAACTTAAAATCATTAAAACCATAAAAACCATAAAACTGAAAAAAGACCGTACAAATACCTAACACACCATGAAAAACCTAAAATCCCACAAAAAACTCTAAAAACATTTAAACACATATTTTTATAAAAAAACCATAAAAATCATTAAAAACCCTAAAAAATAAAAAAAAACTCAAAAACTGAAAAAACCATAAAAACCCAAAAAACCAAAAAACCCTAAACCCCTAAAAAATAATAACCCTAAAAACATAAAAATTATAAAAAATCCATATAAATCCTTAAAAATGTAAAAAACCTTGAAAAACCATTGGAACCCCTTAGAAAACAAAAAAAGATCAAACCCATAAAAGCCTAAAAATAGTAAAAACCCTAAAAAATGAAAAAAAAACCCTCAAAAACCTAAAAACCCCCAAAACCCTTAAAAACCATAAAAACCCATGAAAATCATAAAAAATACAAAATATCCAAAAAAAAACAAAAAAAATTCCTAAAACCCTAAAAATCATATGAAAACCTTAAAACACCTAAAAACCTAAAAGTACTAAAAACCTAAAAACCCTAAAAACCCTTAAAACAAAAAACCCATAAAACCTTAAAACCACAAAAAAACAAAGTCCCTAGGGGTTTTCTAACTGGGCTCTTGAAGCACTCAGAATCCATATGCTCACAATGGATTGAGGGTTGCGATTTGGAACCAAGTTCTCCTTCTGTTTTGACTGGCTGTCTTTATTGGATGATTCCTATTCGATGGGTCTCTTTGATGGATGGTTTTTGGGTTCAAGTTTGTGGTTTTTCCTGGGGGTTCTCATGGATTGTTGCAGATAGTAGAGGATTTTCTATTGTTTTCTTTGTTTGGTATTGTGGTGGGTATTATGTTTTCGGGACCAAGGGTGATGGTCCAAGATTCATGGTTGAAGGAGTGACTTCTCATTGACTTTCAGTTATATGAGGCTAGTGTTGTCAAAGTTGCGTATAGTTTTTTGGATTTTTGGCTAGGTTATGTTGAACACTGGATCTCATGGTTCGTCATGTTCCCAGCTGTTTGGTTTTCATTTCTGAATTAGTGGGTGGGGGGGTGTTTGGTTGGTCTACAATTGGTTTTTCGACTATCATCACCAATTGTTTTGTCAGAGTTCTTGAGGAGGCGTGCATCAGATGACATGGGTTGTGTGTTAAGGCCTGGTACACTTTATTTTTTTGACTTATTCTTTCTATTAGATCATTGTTTTGTTTTCTAGTTGCTACTTATTTGGGTTATATGTGGTCTTGTAGATGATGAATGACTTTTTATCACGTGAGGTTTGACGACTGATGGGTTGGTTGTAGATTTATTTCATCTAATAATTTGTTAGAGGGTTTATCGATGCTTTGTTGGCCCCAGGTTCATCATACCTCGTCGTTTCTTCTGGAATGTTAAGCTTAGGGTTGGTTATTTGGTCCACTAGTTTTTCATCCATCAACAACAATTTTGAGTTCTTCTCATGGTTTTTGATGGAAGCAGGGTTTGGAAACCTTTATTATGATAGGTGCACATGGGGTGATATGGGATTCATTTCAGTGGTGGGTGGTTTTGATTTCATTGATTTTGTATGGTTCTTGGCTCGATGTTGTGGATTTGGTCGCTCTCTTTCAGGACCATTGGTTGTTTTTATCAGTTTTCTAGGATCGCCACATGTTGTGGTTTCCCATTAATTCAAAATTTATTGTGTTGGCCTTCTCTTTCATTTTATGGTTCATTGGTGAACCTAGTTTCGTTTTCCCATTGGTCGTAGTGTCCCATATTTCATCATCCTCTTCAGGGAATGTTTTTCTACAGATTGTATAGTTTGGTTTCACAGAGGAGGTATACATGTGGATTTGTTTAGAGTTTCATTTGGATCCATTCACTGATGATGTCTGTTTTTTCGGCTCTCTTGTGTCGGGATGGTGGATCCCTTTACATCCCATTTATGTGAGGGTGTTATGTTTGATTATATCTCTTAGAAAATGTTTCCTTACAATTTGTTAGAAAAGGGTTCACGAGTCGGTGATGGTGTGATCATTACTCTTAGTGGTATTCAGGTTGGTGGTGCCAATAGCTTCTATAGTAGCATCATAAGAATCATAATACGATGTCAGGATGCTTCAGTTTCAGGTGTAATGATGCTTCAATTGGATATCATTTCTATCTTTTCTGGGTCTATTTTTGGTTGGGTTCCAAGAATAATTTTTGGTCGGGGGGGGGGGGGGCTACAGTGTTTTTTGTTACAGAGGGGGCTTATTATTATGTCAACTTGGTTGTGGTAGAGAGATATGGTTGTAGATTATAGGGAGGAGGATGGGTGGGGATTTACCTTCATTCTGGCTTTTATAGAGAATCTCTTTCTGGTAATTCATGATTTTGGGACTTGTAGGATGGCTTGGTATTGGGATTGATGGAGTGATGAAATACATAGTGGGATAGATGTAAATGTGGATTGGATGAAGTTGGGATGCAAGGGTTGTAGGGATGATGGTAAAGCTGGAGGTAAGGGATTCTTTGGTTCTAGATGTTTGTTTTAAAAGTAGCACTGGGGGTTGAAATTTTTTTGGATGGTGTTGGGGCCTGTGATTTATATGTTGGTAGGTGTATTAGTGTTCGGTGATGGGAGATATTTTCTTCTCGAGTAGGTTTTGGGTATAGAAAATTGGGTGATGGGGTGGGGGGATGTCTGGTTGTAGTGTTAGTTGCACTATTGTCAGATGATGGAGTAGAGGATGAGACTGTTGGCAGCTATGTTGGGAGATATTATAGGATGCTTGGACTATTGCAGATATGAATGTTGTGCTAAGAATTAAATAGGTGTGCTGAATGTTTTTGAGGTTTCAAGGATATTATCAGGTTGGGATGTATATGTAGGGTGATGGGGGATCATGTTGGGTGATGGGTGTGGTTGGGAGATATTTTTTTCTTGGTCTAGAAATAGAGATGAGAGTTGGGTGATGTGCGATGGGTGTTGGGTGTTGGGTTTGTTGGGATTCATGAGGTTTATTGTGCTTTTTGAGGAATTTTTTATGGGATTCACAAGGTTTATAAGACCATCTTCATGGGGATGGTTTTTTGGGCTTCATGAGGTTTATTGGGCCATTTCATAGAAAATGTTTTGTTTAGAATTGGTGAGGATTCTCAAGCCCATCTTTAAATAGAGGTCTTAGATGGGCTACACATGGTTTCTCAGGCCTATTTTCAAGAGTTTGATTGTTTGGGCTTCATGAAGGTTCTCAGGGCCATTTTTCTCTTTTTTGTTATTGGGGGACTTTGGGCCAATTGTTTCACCCTTTGGATGACTACATTGTACTTCAATTCCTTCTTTTATATATTACGTTCTATTTCCCTAAAAAACCCCTAAAAATAAATAAAAACCCTAAAAAGCCACTAAAAACTCTAAAAACCCTTAAACCCCCAAAAAAATTGAAAAACTATAAAAAAAATAAATTCCATAAAAACTCACAAAAAATGTAAAACCCCAAATAACCCTAAAAACAAAAAAAAACATAAAAACCCTAAAAATCCATAAAATCCATAAAAATAAAAAAAATCCCAAAAATTCCTAAAAATTTAATTTTTTTTAAAACCCTAGAGAACCCTATTAAAACCATAAAAATTTAAAACTCCAAAAATCTAAAAAACCTAAAAAATGTTCAAATCCCTAAAAAAACCCAAAAAACCCCAAAAAATTCCCAAAACCCTTAAAAATCCAAAAAAACCCACAAAAATCCTAAAAAATACCTAAAAAACCCTAAAATCATAAAAACCCCTAATAAAATGGAAACCATAAGAAAACCATAAAAATAAAAAGACCCATAAACCCACTAAAAAACCTAAAAACACAAAAAACCCTAAAGTCACTAAAAACCCTAAAAGTCCCTAAAAATCCATAAAACCTCTAAAAACCATAAAGAAAGAAAGAAAAAGGAATGATGTCTCCACTCTCACCTGGGATCCCTCTACCGATGTCACAATTTACATCATCTTTTCATGGCGGATTCGTCTTCTGGTCTGTTCATGATGAGGATTAGCTTGTCAGTTGCGGCTTCCATTAGCATACGGTGCTGATCCTTGATGGTGGAGGGTTTTGGAGGCTCTCAGCGGTGTCAGTCTTTGGCGGTGTTTCTTTTTATGGCATCAGATGTTCTGCTTCTTGTTCTACTTCAAGTTTGGTGGATCTGGATGTGTGGACAATGGATCTGGTCCCTGCGGCCAAAGGCTACTTAGGGCTTCCCCTTCTCAGATCGGCGTGGTCTCCGGGGGGATATAGCAAGGGAGGCGTTGAATTGGATTCGATCTGGCGACAACTAGCCTTGGTTTCGGTAGATTTGAAATCTGCTCTTCTTAAGGTGAAACCTTACGTCTTGTCTACGCTTTTTGGTTCTAGGTGTCTCTTGAGGAGCCACGATGTGGTGGGATGCAACGTCATTGAGCTGGGGCTGGGTGCTTCTCGATGGCGTAATTATTTATGTGAAGGAATAAGGAATTTGAGGATCACTGCTGCTATGGGTTGGTGGCTGATAAGGGTGAATATGTAGGTTTTATTTTCTGATTCCTTTTTCCAATTCTTGGATCTTGCTGATGATGAAGGTATGGCCATACTGTGCTGTGTTCGTTTTGATATGCTGGTCTATGTGTTCTTGAATTGTGGCTGGTTTGGTTTTGTGCTGTTTTTACTACTGAATGATGAGTTTAAGGAGTTTTGGATGATGTGGAATGGGTTTAGGCGTGGTTGTTGGTGGTCTTTTGTTTCTGTTTTTGATGGGATGATGGAACTGGTTTGGTCAGGAAGAGTTGGTCGCTGGATTCTGAGTTTTTATATGATGTTTGCTGCTGTTTGTCGGTTCTTTCATAAGTTGCTGCTGAATTTTTATCGGATATTGAGTTTCTGGATGATGAGCTGCTGGACTTTGGCTACCGCTTCCCTTGAGTGGAGGTGGTGGGTGCTGTAAATATGGTATGATTGTGCTGATTAGTGTTGTATGAAAGTGGAATGGTTGGGAGTTTCTGATTTCTGTAATGAAAATGTAGTCGGCTGGCTTGGATGTGATGCTGGATGTGGCTGGATGTTTGGCTGTGAGTTTATGACAGATATGGCTTGCTGCGGTGGGTTTGGTAGTGGGAATCTGCTTGTTCTGGCTATTGGTAGGGAAGAAGAGTTGCTGGGGTCTGGAGGCTGGTTGATGTTATGGGATGCTTGTACTGTTTGGTTGGGTGATGCTGTTGGAGATGTTGCTAAGCAATGTTATGGCGGTGATGGCTGGATTATGTTGGAAGCTGGACTTGGTGAGATTGGAGGCTGGTTGCTACTTGGTTGTGAGCTTCTAGATACTGGTTGATGCTGGTGACGATGATGTTTGCTACTTGGTGTTCTGTATTTTCTGTTTGGGTTTTTTTTCTCCTTTACTTTTTTTATTTTTCTTTTTTTGGTGTGGGTTGTAAGGGGTTTTTGGGTGTGGGTCGTTCGACCCCTCCCCTCCCTTGTCTGTTGTGTCTCTTTTTCTTTCTAATAAATTTGGGGGGCCGGGAATAGCCCGACCCTTGCATCTTCCTTGCCCCTAAAAACCCAAAAAACCCCTAAAAATCCTAAAAAACCACTAAAAACTATAAAACCCTTTGAACCCCTAAAACATTAAAAAATACCAAAAACCTTAAAACCCTAAAAACCCTAAAACCCTAAAAATCCATAAAAACTATATCAAACATAAAAATATTAAAATAACCTACAAATTCATAAAAACATAACAACACTAAAAACCATGAAAACCCAAAGAAAACATTATAAAAAACACATAAAACCCCTAATAAACCTAAAAATTTATAAAAACCCTAAACACCCTAAAAACCCTAAAAACCATAACACCCCCCATAAAATCCAATAAAACCCTTAAAACCACTAAAAACATTAAAAATGTTTAAACCCCTAAATTTTTTAAAAACTCTAAATATGTCGAAAACCCTAAAAAACTAAAAAAACCCCAAAACCCACAAAACCATAAAAACCATGAAAACCTAAACCACTAAAACTATTAAAATCCCTAAACCCCTAAAAACTGTAAAAATCCTAGAAACCCCAAAAAATCACTAAAAATTTTAAAATCCTGAAAAATCTAAAAAACATTGAACTAATTAAAACCCTAAAATTCTATAAAATTCCAAAAGAATATAAAAAACTTAAAACCATAAAAAAAACCCTTAAAATACTTTAAAACTATAAAATCCCTTAATAACCTTAAAAGCCCATAAAAAAAAGAAAAAAACTAAAAAATAAAAACCATTCAGGCCCCTAAAACATTAAAAAACTCAAAAAAACATTAAAACTCTAAAAACTCAAAAAAACATAAATACCCAAAAAATCAATAAAACCCTAAAAACCTTAAGAATCATAAAAAATAATCAAAAACCCAAATGATGTAAAAATCAATAAAAACCTTAAAAATACCCCAGGAAAACCATAAAAACATAGAAAAATTAAAACCTATACCAACCTAAAAAAAAGAAAAACCCTTGAAAACCCTACCAACACCAAACACCAAAAACCACAAAACCCCCCAAAACCATAAAAATATTAAAAACCCATATAACCACTAAAAAGAAACTAAAATATATAAAGGCCCATTTAATCCCTTAAAAATGTTAAAAACTCTAAAAAAAATTTAAAACCCTAAAAACCAAAAAATCCTTAAAAACCCAAAAAAAATAAAAAAACCCCCCAAACCCCAAAAAATCCATAAAAACCCTAAAAACCATAAAAATCCTAAAAATACACTAAAAACTGTAGAAACATTTAAACCTATAAAAACATAAAAAAAATATATAGAAAACCATAATAAAAATAAAAACTAAAAATACCCCAAAAAACCCAGAAAACCAAAAAACCCAAAAAAACGCTAAAACTGCTCAAAATGGATAAAAACTAAAAAAACCAAAGGGAAATAATCTCTAAAAATCCATAAAAACATTAATGGAACTAAAACCCTTAAAACCATAATAAAACCTTAAAATCCTAAAAACACTTAAATCCCCCAAAAACATAAAAATTCTAAAACCCCAAAAAATCCTAAAAGCCCTAAAAATCCTAAAAATCCACAAAAACCCTAAACCCCAAAAAATCCCTAAAAACAAAGAAACCCTAAAACCCCATAAAAACCCAAATAAAACCTTAAAAATTTGAAAAAGTAAAACCTTGAAAAAACTGAAAAATGTTAGAAACCAAAAAAATCCTAAAATATCGTAAAACCCTAAAACCCTAAAACTATAACCCCCCAAACCATAAATACCCTAAAATGATAAAAAATAACTAAATAATCTAAAACCCCTTAAAACCCTTAAAACTACTCAAATTGATAAAACAATTATAAAACCATAGAAACTCTAAAAAACTAAAAAACCCAAGAAAACCCAAAAACCCTAAAAATCCCTAAAAAACTAAAAAACAATAAAAATCCTAAAAATCCCAAAAATACCTAAAGTAATAAAAAACCTAAAACCCTAAGAAAATCATAAAAATATAAAAACATTTTATACCCTTAAAACCCCTAAAACACTAAAAAACCTAAAACCCCAAAAAAACCAAAAAAAACCTCAAAGTCCCTCAAAATCCGTAAAAACATTAAAATCCTAAAAAATATATAGAAATTCCTTAAAATTTTATAAACCATTAAAACCGTAAGAAAACCTAAGAAACCCTAAAAACCCAAAAAACACTTAAAACCACTGAAAAACCTATGAAATGATAAAAACTATAAAAGAGACTAAAACCCCTAAAAACCACTATAAACCATAAAAACCTCCTAAAAACATTAGAAAACCCTAAAAATTAATTAAAAACTAAAAAACACTAAATACTAAAAACCCTAGAACACTTAAAATTGATAAAAACACTAAAAACCGTAAAAACCATAAGAAAATACAAAACCCCTAAAAACAAAAATACCATAATGACCCTAAAAACCCTAAAACCATCAAATCCCTAAAAACCAAAAACCATAAATCCTAGAAAATCCCAATAAATCCTTATAAATCAAAAAATAAAACTAAAAAACAATACAAATCCAAAAAATCCCAATAAATAAATAAAAATGTAAAAAACCTTAAAAATGTTGAAAAACAATAAGAAAAACCCAAAAACAAAAAAGGCTTAAAAACCATTAAAATATAAATAATCATAATAACCCTAAAACACTAAAAATCGTAAATCCCATAAAATTCCCTAAAACCCCTAAAGTCCACAAAAATCCTTAAAGCCCTAAAAATTCCTATAAACATAAAAAACCCTAAAACCCTTGAAAACCCATAATAAAACCATCAAAACATAAAAAAATATCAATACACCAAAAAATATAAAAAATGATAAATATCCTAACAACCATAAACACCGCTCAAAATTCTTAAACATCCTAAAAATCCATCAATCCATAAAAAAAAATTCCTGAAAACCCCTAAAAATAAGAAAACTTCTAAAAGGCCCTAAATCCCTAAAAACCATAAAAACCTTAAAACCCTTAAAAATCCATAAAAACCCTAAAATGACTAAGAACTCGAAAAACCCTTTAAACCCGTAAAAACTCTAAAAAATCTTAAAACCCTTAAAAACTAAAAAAACCCTAAAAACCAAAAAATAACCATCAAAATGCCAAAACCCCTAAAAACCATCAAAATACCTAAAACCCCTAAAAACTATAAAAACCTTCCAAAACCCAAAAAATCCATAAAAATTAAAATACGCTAATAGCCCTGGAAGCCACAAAAGTACCATAAAACCCTATAGAACCCTCAAAATCCCTAAAAACCCAAAAAAAATCATACAAAACCAGAGAATAAAAAAAAGTACCCAAAAACATAAAAACAGTAAAAAACCCAAAAAAAACCAAGGAACCATTAAACACTTGATTACATTTAAAACCCCCAAAAACCTAAAAAAATGTTTAAAACCCTAAAAAACCCTAAAAAACAACACACAGAAATCTTAAAACCCTTTAAAACCCATAAATCCTAAAATATCACTAAAAACTGTAAATACCAGTTAAACCCCTAAACACATTAAAAAAAATCAAAAATACCTTCAATTTTATAAAAAATTTAAAAGAACCCTAAAAAAGAGAAAAACCATTGAATCCCTAAAAACCGTCAAAATCCCAAAATTCCCTAAAAACCATAAAAATCCTAAAAAATCCCCGAAAATCTATAAAATGTTAAAAACATTGAAAACCCATTAGAAAAACTAAAAAAATAAAAGTTTTTAAAACCTCTAAAAACCTAAAAAATGCTAAAATCAATAAAAACCCTTAAAACCCTAAAACCACATAAAACCCTAAAACCCTCAAAATTAAAAAATACCATAATAACCCAAAAAAATGTAAAAATACCCTAAAGATCCCTAAAAACATAAAAACCCTAAAAACCTTGGGAAAAGCAAATAAAAACATAAAAATCTTAAAACTCTTAAAACACGTAAAAACATAAGAAACACTAAAAATCATAAAATACCCTAAAATAGCAACCCCCAAACCTTTAAAAACCCAAAAAGTTATAAAACCCATAAAAAACCTCTAAAACTCTAAAAACCTTAGAAATCACAAAGAACGTTAAAAAACTATAAATAACCTAAAACTCAAAAAACCAATAAAAACCCAAAAAACACAATAAAAGTATAAAAATTGAAAAAACTCCCTAACAAATTCCAAAAAATGTAAAAACACTAGAAAACTAAAACCAATAAAGAAATCATTAAACCTTATAAAATCTTAATGCCCCTAAAAAACCTAACAATTGCTAAAAACCATAAAAATCCCGAAACACCCTAAAACCCATAAAATCATAAAATCCATAAAATGTTCTTAAAAAGTGAAAACCCCTCAAAACTATTAAGCCACTAAGAAAATCATAAAATCCTAAAAACACTACAACCCCATAAAAAACCTAAAAACCGATAAAAACCCTAAATGACCTTAAAAACCATAAAAACCACAAAACCATAAACCCCCTAAAAATCATAAAATGACTTAAAACCAATAATGTACATAAATAACCACTAAAAACCAAAAAACCCTTTAAACCCCAAAAATAATAAAAAAACTATAAAACCCTAAAAAACTCAAAAAAAAACCTAAAACCCCAAAAAACCAAAAAACTCTTAAATATATTAGAAACCCTAAAAACCCGATAGTTACTAAAAATCCATAAAAATCCAAAAATAGTAGAAAAATACATTAAAATGTAAAAAACCTCAAAAACCTATGATAATCAAAAAAACTAAAAACACTTAAACCCATAAAAAACATAAAAATGCTAAAAACCTTAAAACCCCTAAAATACCCTAAAAACCTAAAAACTGCCAAAAACCATAACATCCCCTAAAAAAAACAACCTAAAACCTAAAAAAACCCCTAATAACCCATTAAAACAATTAAAAACCATTAAACCCCTAAAACATTACAAAAATATAATAAACCTTTAAACCCCTAAAAATTCAAAAAAACTATAAAAAAACATAAAACCCTAAAACCCCTCAAAATCCCTAAAAACCATTAAAAAGTATACAAATCCTTAAAACCCCTAAAATCCCTAAAAACATAAAAAACCCGAATAACCCTAATAAAACCTTTAAAATATAAAATCACGTAACACCCCTTAAAAATATAAAAAACGCAAAAACACTAAAAGCCCTAAAAACCCTAAAAACCCTAAAAACCCTAAAAACCATAAAAACCCATAAAAACATTAATAACCAATAAAACCCCATAAAAACCCAAATAAAATCTCATCCAATATAAAAAACACTATAGAATCATAAAAATACAAAAAAAAACTCTAAATCCCTAAAAATACTAAATATCAAAAAAACCTAAAAATCCTGAAAATTCTTGAAAAATGTAAAAATCCCTTAAACCCCCGATAAACCCTAAAAACACTGAAAAACCTAAAAAACCCTAAGAAATATCAAAATCCCTAAAAACTCTAAAAACATTAAAAATACCCTAAAAATATAAAAACAGAAAAAACCATCAAACCTCTAAAAAACTTAAAACCATTAAAAACCCATAAAAACCAATATAAACCCTAAAACACTAAAAATTCTAAAAACACATTAAACCCATAAAAACATTAAAAACTCTAGAAAACCATAAAAAGTTAAAAGCTCAAAAATCCCCCTAAAAGCCCAAAAAAATCCCAAAAAATTCTAAAATACCTATTTTTTTTGAAAATACATAAAAACCCTAAAAACCCATAAAATTTCTAAAAAAACCCTAAAATTCCGTAAAAATGTAAAACCCTAATAACCCTAGAAAATCCAAAGAAAACCTTACAAACATAAAACCTATTAAAACCCCTCAAAATCTTAAAACCCCCTAAAAACACCAAAAAACCCTAAAACCCTAAAAACCCAAAACCCAAAACCCAAAAAATCTTACAAAATCATAAATATCCAAAATATCACTAAAAATAACTAAAAACATAAAAAACCTCAAAACCCTTAAAATCCTAAGAAACCACTAAATTCCTAAAACTCATAAAATCCCTAAAAACATTAAAAACACTAAAAAATCAAAAAAACCCTATAAAAACCTACAAATCCAAAAAATCCCCCCAAACCCTAAAAACAATAAAAATACTAAAAGCCCTAATAATCAATAAAAACGAAAAAAATACTAAAAATAATGAAAATACCTTATAAAAACATAAACAGCTAAAAACTATTAAAACTCCTAAAAAAGATGAGAGATGCGAAAAACCTTAAAAGAACCTAAAAACAGTAAAAACCCTTAAAATCCCTCAAAAATCAAAAAAAACCTTAAAAACCTAAAAACTATAAAAACACACTAAAATACCTAAAAACCCTTTATACTCCAAAAATGTAGAAATACACTAAAAACTATTAAAATCCATAAAAACTCAAAAAACTGCTAAAACCCAAAAATCCCTAAAAACCTAAAAACCCATAAAAACCCCAAAACCCTCAAAATCCTGAAAAATGATAAAAACCATAAAAATAATAAATATCCCTATAAACATAAAAAACCTAAATCCTTAAAATCCATAAGAAAACCATAAAAACATAAAAACACTTAAAACTTCTAAAAACCCATAAAATCCTAAAAACCATAAACGCCTAAAAAATTTTAAAACCCTAAAAACCAAAAAAAACCTTAAAACCACTAAAAAATCAAAAAAAAAACCTTTAAGCCTCAAAAAACATTAAAAAAATCTAAAACCCTTGAAAACCATAAAAAAAATCCCTAAAAATCAAAAAAACCCTGTAAACCCTAAAAACCTTAAAAATCCATGAAAACCCAAAAACAATAAAAATTCTAAAAAATCCAGCAAAATCCCAAACAATGTAAAACACCCTATGAACCCTGAAAACCCCTAATAAAACCAAAATAACCTAAAAATATAAAAACCCTAAAAGGATAAAAATGCTAAAAAGAAAAAAAACCCAAAACCCCCTAAATCCGTAAAACTATAAAAACATAAAAATTCAAAAAAAAATTGAAACATCCATAAATTATAAAGAACCACAAAACCCAGAAAACCCCTAAAAAACATTAAAAATTTAAAACAACTAAAATCCCTAAAAACATAAATAGCCCGAATAATCTTAAAACCCTAAAAATATCCTATAAAGCATAAAAACCCACAAAAACCCATAAAATCAGCTAAAATTCATTAAAATCTTAAAATCCCATAAAAAACAAAAAACCCCACTAAAACCTTTTAAAAACCAAAAAAAAATTAAAAACTATAAAAACAATGAAATTCTAAAAAACATAAAAACCCAAAAAAATAATAAAAATCCAAAAAACCCAAAATCCCTCAAAATTCCAAAAAACAATAAAACCCATAAAAATCTTATAAAATCTCTAAAATTAAATAATGACATAAATAATATAAAGCCCTGAAAACCCCTAAGAAAAATATAAAACCATAAAATCACTTAGAACCCCTAAAACCATAAAACCCCAAAAAAATGATGAAAACAGAAAATCCTTAAAGCCATAAAACCCCCTTTAAACACCTCAAAACCCTCAAAATACCTAAATATATTAAAAACTATAAAAATACTTAAAACCCCTAAAAATCCTTAAAAACATAAATAACCATAAAAAATATGAAACCTCTAAGAAAAATATAAAAACTAAAAAACACTTAAACCGACAAAAAACCAAAAAAAGGCTAAAAATCCTAAAAATTCCAAAAAACCATCAATATCCATAAAACACCTAAAAACCATAGTAATCCTAAAAATTTCCTAAAAATAAAAAAAAACATAAAACTCCTAAAAAACCCCAAAATCCTTTATCAAACCATAAAAACATAAAAAATTAAAATCCAAAAAAAAGTAAAAAAATAAAAACCTCAAAAAAACCCTAAAACCCCTAAAGCCACCTAAAAACTAAAATAATCCTAAACAACATAAAAACAAAAAAATCTATAAAAACCCACTAAAGAATCTAAAATAACTTTAAATATCTAAGCACTTTAAAAATTATAAAACACATTAAAACACTAAAAATTATAAAAAAACCAAAAAACCATAAAAACTATTCAAACCATAAAAGTCCTCAAAATCCCTAAAAACCATAAAAACAATAAAAACCTTAAAAATCCATAAAAATCAATAAATAAATAATACCTTCCTAAAACCCCTAAGAAAATCGTAAAAAATTAAACATACATAAAACCCCTAAAACCCTAAAAACATAAAAAACCAAAGAAAAAAGAAAAAACCCATAAAACACTCCAAATCCCTAAAACCCCTTCAAACTCAGGGAAGATGTCACCACTCTTTCTTGGGGTATATCTCTTAGCACAGTGCTCTTTTGAGATTACTCCTCGATATAGTGGAATTGCTTCACAGATATACTACTTTATCCTTCCATTTTCTGCCTCCTCTCCTCCTTAGAGTGGGTGTTGCGGTTTGGTTGGGGGTGGTGGTCGTCGCTTACAGTGGTGAGGGATCGATCTTTGTGTAGAGCACATTTCTTTGTAAGATTCCTTGAGAAAGGGCATGCGTTAGGTTTTCCTTCTGGAAGATCAGGTGTTTTGGTGGAGGGTGTGACTAGGTTCGGCAGAAGGACAGCATGATGGTATAACTTTCTTAGTCGTCAGCGATGTGATGTTTTCATCGGATTCCTTGAACCTGCTGTAGGGTTTCCTTCCAGTGGATCAGTTGTCTCAATGGAGGGCGGGACAGGCTTCAGCGGATGAGCAATAAGATATCTCGGTTGTGGGCATTGTAGTCCTCACTTAATACCACAGAAAAACCTATGAAATGATAAAAACTATAAATGAGCTTAAACCCCTAAAAACAGCTAAAAACCATAAAACCTTCAGAAAACCTTAGAAAACCCTAAAAACTAATAAAAAAGTAAAAACCACTAAAGAAAAAAACCCTTCAAACACTTAAAAATGATAAAAACTCTAAAAACCATAAAAACCATAAGAAAACACAAAAAACCCCAAAAACCAATAATACCATAATGTCCCTAAAAACCCTAAATCCATAAAATCCCAATAAACCTAAAAACCATAAAATCCTTGAAAATCCCAATAAATCCCTAAAAATCTATAAAAACCAAAAAACTATACAAATCCTAAAAAAATACCAATAAATCCTTAAAAATGAAAAAAACCCTAAAAACTCTGAAAAACCATAAGAAAACCCCAAAAACCAAAAAGGCTTAAAAACCATTAAATCTTAAAAAATTATAATAACCCTAAAACACTAAAAACCATAAAATCCCTCAACAACCCTAAAACACCTAAGGTCCGTAAAAATCCTAAAATCGCTAAAACATCCTGTAAACAAAAAACCCTTAAACTCTTGAAACCCCATAATAAATCCTTCAAAACATAAAAAGGATTAAAACACCATAAAAATATAGAAAATTTTAAATATCCTAAAAACCATTAACACTGCTCAAAATACCTAAACACCCAAATAATAATGAAAATACTAAAAAATCCATAAATATATAAAAAAAATAAATCCTGAAAACCCCTAAAAATGTTAAAACCACTAAAAGAACGTAAATCCATAAAAACCACTAAAAACCATAAAAACCTTTAAACGCATAAAAATCCATAAAAACCCAAAAACGACTAAGAACTCGAAAAACCCTTCAAACCTGTTAAAACTCTAAAAAACCCTTTAAACCCCTAAAAAACAAAAAAAACCCAGAAAACCAAAAAACAACCATCAAAATGACCAAACTCCTAAAACTATCAAAATACCTAAAACCCCTAAAAACTATAAAAACCCTACAAAACCCTAAAAATCCCTAAAACATAAAATACCCTAACATCCCTAAAATCCCCAAAAGAACCCTGAAACCCTATAGAACCCACAAAATCCATAAACCCCCCAAAAAATTAATTCTAAACCTAAAAATACCTAAAAGTATCCAAAAACATAAAAATACTAAAAAACCCAGAAAAAAACAAAGGAACTATTAAACACCTAATTACATTTAAAGCCCCAAAAAACCTAAAAAATGTTTAAAACCCTAAAAAAACTAAAAACACAAAGAAAGCTTAAAACCCTTTAAAACACATAAATCCTAAAAACTATAAATACCTATAAAACCCCTAAAAACATTAAAAAAATCTAAAATACCTTAAATTTTCTAACAAACTGAAAGGAACCCTAAAAAAGAAAAATCTATTGAATCCCTAAAAACCCTCAAAATCCCTAAAATCCCTAAAAACCAAATAATCCTAAAAAATATCCAAAAATCCATAAAAAGTTCAAAACCTTGAAAAACCATAAGAAACCCTAAAAACCTATAAATGCTTAAAACCTAAAAACCATGAAACGAAAAAATCCATAAAAACCCTAAAAACCCTAAAACCCCATAAAACCCTCAAACCCCTCAAAATTAAAAAATACCATAAAAACAAAAAAACGTAAATATATCCTAAAATTCCCTAAAACATAAAAACCCTAAAAACCTTGGGAAACCCTAATAAAAATGTAACAACCTAAAAATACTTAAAACACCTAAAAACATAAGAGATACTAAAAACTATAAACGACCCTAAAACCCTAACCCCCAAAACCATTAAAAACCCTAAAAATCTATAAAACCCCTAAAAACCTCTAAAACTCTAAAAACTCTTTAAACCACGAAGAACGTTAAAAAACTCAAAATAATCTAAAACTCCAAAAAAATCACTAAAAACCCAAAAAACACAAAAAAAGTATAAAAATTGAAAAAACTCCCTAAAAAATTCCAAATAATGAAAAAAAACTAGAAAACTTAAACCACCAAAAAAACATTAAAACCCTTTAAACACTTAATGACCCAAAAAATCCTAACAATTGCTAAAAACCCTAAAATCCCTAAACACCCTAAAAACCATAAAATCATAAAATCCCTAAAATGTCCTTAAAAGGTTAAAACCCCTAAAAACTATGAAACCCCTAAGAAAATATTAAAATCCTAAAAACCCTACAAACACATAAAAAACATAAAAAATGCTAAAAACCCTAAAGGATCTTAAAAACCCTAAAAAACCATAAACCCCCTAAAAATCATAAAAACATTTAAAACCAATAATGTACATAAATAACCACTAAAAACCAAAAAACCCTTTAAAACCCAAAAATGATAAAAATAACTATAAAGCCTAAAAAACTCAAAAAACACCTAAAACCCCAAAAAACCAAAAAACCTTTAATATCTTAAAATACCCTAAAACCCCCATAATTTCTAAAAATCAATAAAAACATAAAACACCTAAAAAACTTATGCAAAAATTAAAACCTAAAAACACTTAAACCCATAAAAACATAACAAATGCTAAAACCCCTAAAACCCCTAAAAGGACCCTAAAAACCTGAAACCCCCTAAAAACATACAAAACATAAACCCCAGAAAACCCTTAAAAACCCACTAAAAACAACTAAAACCCTAAAACCATGAAAACATTACAAAAATATAATAAACTTTTAAAACCCAAAAAACTCGAAGAAACTATAAAAATAAAAAAACATAAAACCCTAAAACCCCCTCAAAATCACTAAAAACCATAAAAAACTATAAAAATCATAAAAAATCACTAAAAACCATAAAACCCATATGAACATTAATAACCTATAATACTTCATAAAACCCCAAAATAATGACTAAAAATATAAAAAACCCAATAAAATCCTAAAAATTATAAAAAACTCTAATTCCTTAAAAACCCTAAATATTATAAAAACGTAAAAATCCTCAAAATTTTTGAAAATGTAAAAATACCTTAAACCCCCAAAAAACCTAAAAACACTGAAAATCCTAAAAAACCCTAGGAAATCTCAAAAACCCTAAAAAATATAAAAACCTTAAAAATACCCTAAAAAATATAAAAAACACCTAAAAACTATAAAACCTCTAAAACCCTAAAAAGCCATAAATACCCTAAAACAATAAAAATTATAAAAACCCATTAAACCCATAAAAATGTTAAAAAATCTAAAAAACCATAAAAGATAAAAACTCAAACCATCCCTAAAAGCCCAAAAAAATCCAACAAAAATCTAAAATTCCTAAAAAACAATTTTTTTAAAAAATAAATAAAACCCAAAAAAACCCATAAAATTCTTTAAAAACCCTAAAAATCCCTAAAAATATAAAACCCTAAAAACCCTAAAAAGTCCTAAGAAAACCATAAAAACATAAAACCTATTAAAACCCCTCATAACCCAAAAAACCCAAAAAACACCAAAAAAATATAAAACCCTAAAAAACTAAAAACCAAAAAATCTTAAAAAAATCATAAATATCCAAAAAGCCACTAAAAATCACTGAAAACATAAAAAACCTAAAAACCCTTAAAATCCCAAGAAACCCCTAAAATATGAAAACTCAAAAAATCCCTAAAAATCCCTAAAACACTAAAAAATCTAAAATCCACTATAAAAACCTAAAAATCCTAAAAATCCCCCAAACCCTAAAAGATATAAAAATAATAAAAGCCCTACTAATCACTAAAAAAGAAAAAACCCTAAAAATATAAAAATATCTAAGAAAACATAAAAACCTAAAAACTATTAAAACCCATAAAATAGATGAAAGATAAGAAAAACCATAAAATAACCTAAAAACCGTAAAACCCCTTAAAAAGTCCTTAAAAATTATAAAAACCTTAAAACCCTAAACACTATAAAAACACACTAAAATCTCTAAAAACCCTTTATAACCCAAAAACATGAAAATAATCTAAAAACACTAAAAATCCATAAAAAACTCAAAAAAGTCCTAAAACCCAAAAAATCCAAAAAAACCCAAAAACCCCTAAAAGTCCTAAAACCCCAAAAAATTCATAAAAATGATAAAAACCATAAAAATCCTAACTATCCCTAAAAACTTAAAAAACCTAAATCCTTAAAATCCATAAAAAACCATAAAAACATAAAAACACTTAAAAACACTAAACCCCCTAAAATACTAAGAACCATAAACCACAAAAAATGTTAAAAACCTAAAAAAACCCAAATAATGCCCTGAAAACCAATAAAAAAGTCGAAATACCCATTACGCCTAAAAAATTTAAAAAAACATCTAAAACCCTTGAAAACCATAAAGAATAAAAAAATAAATATCCCAAAAAATAATAAAACCCCTTTAACCCTACAAACCTTGAAAAACTTAAAAATCCCTAAAAATAATAAAAACAATAAAAATTATAAAAAAGCCAGCAAAATATAAAAAATGTAAAACACCCTAAGAACACTGAAAACCCCTAATAAAACCATAATAACCTAAAAACTCTAAAAACCCTAAAATTCTAAAAATGCTAAAAACCCAAAACCCTCAAAATCTATAAAACAATAAAACCATAAAAATACAGAAAAAATACATAAACATCCATAAATTATAAAGAACCCTAAAACCCCGAAAACCCTAAGAAAGCCTATAAAATGTAAAATAACTAAACCTCTAAAAAACTAAAAAGTGAAAAAACCATAAAAACCCTAAAAATATCCAATAAACCATAAAAACACACTAAAACCCATAAAAACAACTAATTTTTTTTAAAAAAAATACTAAAAACATATAAATACCTTAAAAACCATATAAAACCTTTTAAAACCCAAAAAAACATTAAAAACAATAAAAAAACAATCTAAAAAATTTAAAACCCCAAAAAAACTATAAAAATCCTAAAAACCCAAAAATCCATCAAAATCCCAAAAAACAATAAAAACCATAAAATTCCTATAAAATCCTAAAAATCTCTAAAGACATAAAAAAATAAAACCCTAAAAACCCCTAAGAAAAACAGAAAACCATAAAAGTAATTAAAACCCAAAAAAACATAAAAACCTAAAAAATGATGAAAACAAAAAATCCTTAAAGTCCTAAATAACCCTTTAAACACCTCAAAACCCTCAAAATACCAAAATAGATTAAAAACTATAAAAATTCTTGGAAACCCCTAAAAATCGTTCAAACCAAAAGTAACACTAAAAACTATGAAAACACTATGAAAAATATAAAAAGAAAAAAACACTTAAACCTCCAAAAAACCAAAAAATGCTAGAAACCCTAAAAAAATACAAAAAACCATCAATATCCCTAAAAGACCTAAAAATCATAGTAATCTTAATAATTCCGTAAAAATCCAAAAAACAAAAACACCTGAAAACCCCCAAAATCCCATATGAAAACCCTAAAAACATAAAAACTATTGAAATCCCTTAAACACTAAAAAACAATAAAAACCTTAAAACACTCAAAAGACCCTTAAAACCTTAAAAACACCTAAAAACTAAAAGAATAAAAAAATATAAAAAACACAAAAATCCCTAAAAACCCACTAAAGAATCTAAAATAACATCAAATTTATAATAACTTTAAAAACTATAAAAAACCTTAAAACTCTAAAAATTATAACAAAAACCAAACAACCTAATAACCATAAAAACCATTGAAATAATAAAAATACTCAAAAATCATAAAAACCCTAAAAACTATAAAAAACCTAAAAAAATACTTAAAAACCAATAAATACATAAAACCCCATAAAAACCATGAAAACCCATAAGAAAATTGTAAAAAAATAAACACACATAAAACCCCTAAAACCATAAAAAACATAAAAAACCAAAGAAAAAAGAAAAAACCCATAAAACCCCTCCAAATCAATAAAACCCCTTGAAGCTCGGGGAAGATGTCAGCACTCTCTCTTGGGATATCTCTCTTAGCACTACGCTCTCTTGATATTACTCCTGGATATCGCGGCTTTGCTTCATCGATCTACTACTTTATCCTTCCATTTTTGGCCTCATCTCCTTCTTAGAGTGGGTGTAGTAGTTTTCTAGGGTGTGGTGGTCATCGCTTACAGTGGTGAGTGATCTGGCTTTGTGTGGTGTTCCTTGTTCAACATATTCCTTAAGAAAGGTCTGGCATTAGGGTTTCTTTTTGGAAGATCAACTGTTTTGGTGGAGGGTGTGAATGGGTTCGGTAGAAGTGCGACGAAATGATTTTGCTTTCTCAGTCATTGTCAATGCAGTGTTTTCATCAGACTCCTTGAACCTGCTGTAGGGTTTCATTCTAGTGGATAGGCTTTCTCGGTGACAGGCGTGACTGGATTCGGCAGATGTCAGACATGATATCTCGGTAGTCAGAATTGTAGTCCTGACATCTGATTCTAGATCTATGTTTGGGATGGGTTTCTAGATCTTCTGGCTTTATGATAGGATATAGTGGATGCAGAGGGTGTTACATCAGATTGGTGGTGGTGTGATTGATTCTTTTTTATGGGATTTTAGATCGTCTTATCACCGGTTTGCGCAGAAGATGATGGTTCATGTTTTTAGTTCCCCGGCTTCGTATTTGTTTTCACGCTGTTGATGACAGGATGGATAATTTGTGTTGCATTTTGGTTGATATGGTGGACTATGTATTCCTGAGTTGTGGTTGGTTTGGTTGGGAATTTTTTCTCATGGTGGAGTTTGGTTTTGTTGAGGGGTGTTTGGAACTATCTAGTTATGAGGTGAGATTACTGGGTTGCTAGAGGGGTTATATTGTTCTCAGTTTGAACAAAGAGTTATGGGTGCTGAAGATTGGTTCTTGGCATGGGTGCGGGTTATTTTCATCCTATGTTTCTGGATGTACTTCTAGGTGTGAAATTATGGAAGCCGATTGGTTAGGAGGTCATGTTTTCTTAGATCTCAGTTGCTGGGTGACGGTTGCTGCTTGGCTGATTGATGATGAATGTTATGGTTAGAAATTTGATGCTGGTAGTTCTTTGTTTAGGGTGATGGATCTACTTGGCAAGGAGGCGATGTATGATGGAAACTATGTTGTAGGCTACTGGTTATTGATTTTTGGGGAGGTGCTAATGGACATGTTTTTTAATTTCTTCTATGTGTACTTTCTGTGTGCCTTTTGGGTTTCTTGTGTGTTTTCTGGTTTCTTGGGGATGTCTAGGACTTGTGGGTTGTGGGTTGATTGACCACTCCACTCCTTTATTTTCTTTGTCTTTTTTCTAATAAATGGGGGGGGGGGGGGTATAAATAGCTTGGTCCTGCATCTAATTTTCCCTAAAACCCCTAACAAACCATAAAAATCCAAAAAAGGCACTAAATATCACTAAAAATTTAAAAACCCCTAAAACCCCTGGAAAACATGAAGAAAAACTTGAAAACCAAAAAACTTTTAAAACCATTATAAAATCTAAGAAACGTCAAAAAACCCTAAAGCCCCATAAAATAATAAACTACTATAAAACCCTTAAAAAACCTAAAAACCCATCAAACCCCTAAACAACTAAAAACTCTAAAAACCCTTAAACAACACAAACATTAAAAAACTCTAAAAACCATAAAACACATAAAAAATCGAAAAACCCTAAAAGCTCAATAATACAAGAAATCCCTAAAACCCCAAAAAACAAAGAAAATACAAAAACTCCTAAAAATCCATTAAAATAGAAAAAACACGAATAATTCCTAAACACATAAAAATATATAAAACTCTAAAAAAACTCTAAGAAAACAACAAAAACTGAAGAAAACATAAAATACCTAAGAACCCAAAAAATGATAAAAAACCTAAAAACCCTAAAACCCATCAAAATCCATAAAAACCCTAAAAAACATCAATATCTTAAAAAACCCCAAAAATACATAAAAAGGAAAAAACCCAAAAAAAACATGACAAAATTAAAAGAAAACCTAAAAACATATAAACACTTAAAACCCCTAAAACATAAAAAAATCTAAAAACACTAAAAGACCTATATCCTTTAAAAAACCATAAAAACCATAAATCCACTAAAAATATAAAACTCTATTAAACCTCTAAAAATATTAAATTAATCTAAAACCCTTAAAACCCATAGAAAACTCAAAAACCCCTAAAAACCCAAAATAACATAAAACCCCTAAAAACCATCAAATTCAATAAAACCCCTAAAAACAAAAAAAAAATATCAAAGATGACCTAAAAATCTATTAAAAGATAAAAAATCCTAAAAACCCTGGAAAACCCTAAGAAACCCCTAAAAAACAAAAAACACTTATATCCCCAAAAAACCTAAAATTGTTAAAAAAAATAACAAAAAACCTTAAAATCCATAAAACCATAAAAACCATAAAAATTTCTAAAATTTTGTAAAAATCCAAAAACATTTAAAAAACCTTATAAACATTGAAAATCCCAAATAAAATCTAAAAACATAAAAACTCATAAAACCCATAAAAAACCTAAAAAACACTAAAAAACCAAAAAACCCAAAAAACCTAAAAATCCCTGAAATCCCTCAAAATACCAAAAACCCCTAAAAAATATTGAAAAACACTTCGAATCCCTAAAACATGAAAAAAAATAACAAGCCTAAAACCCCTAAAAAAATTAATAAAAAAAACACTTAGTAACACTAAAAAACCTAAAAACGCTATTATCCCTAAAAGACCCTAAAAAGGTTAAAAAAACCTAAAAACCATTAAATCCAAATAAAAATTAAAAAAAAACCTCAAAAAACTAAAAAACCATGAAATAACTAAAAAATCTTCAAAAAACCTTAAATCCCTAAAAACCTAAAAACCACATTAATCATAAAAAATACCGAAAAATCCCCGAAAACATAAAACTCTCTAAAAACCCTAAAAACACATAGATAACATTAAATACCTAGAAACACTCAAAACCCATAAAAACATAAAAATACTAAAAACCATAAAACCCTAAAATCCCTAAAAGCCATAAAACTCCTCAAAATCCCTAAAAACTAGAAAATCCAAAAAAATGAAAAAATCCCTATAAATCACTAAAAATATAATAAATCCTAAAACACTAAAACCCATAAGAAAACCATAGAAATCTAAAAAAATTTACACCCCTAAAACCCTAAAAAACAAAAAAACCTTGAACACCCCTAAACCCCTCAAATTCCCTAAAAACCCTAAAAATTCTTTAAAATCCTAAAAAAATCCTTAATAACCATGAATAAACATTCGAAAATATTTAAACCACCAAAACACCTAAAACCCTTAATAATCATAACAATGAAAAAAACCTAAATAATAAAAGCCCTTAAAAACTCTACCCCCCCAAATATATAAAAACCCTAAAAACAAAAAAAATACAAAAAACCCCCTAAAATACATAAAACATAAAAAAACCCTATTAACCATTAAAAACAAAACTAAAACATAAAAACCTAAATTCACATAAACCCTTAAAAAACCTAAAAACACTAAAAATAATAAAAAACCCTAAAGTCCATAGAACCCTAAAAGCCCTGAAAATCCCTAAAAAACCCAAAAACCCATAAAAATCCTAAGAGGCCCTAACATCCCAATAAATTTAAAAGACCTGCTAAATTCTGAAAAAAAATGAAAACCTTACAAACCTAAAAACACTTAAAATCCCCCAAAACCTAAAAAACGTTGAGAACCCTAAAAGGCCCTAAAAACCATAAAAACCCCTAAGAACCAAAAATTCCCTAAAACCATTGAAAACAAAAAACCCATAAAATCCCTAAAAACCGCAAAAAACATTAAAAACTGTAAGAAAACTCAAGAAATCCCTAAAAACAAAAAAAACCCTAAAACCCATCAAAATCCCATAAAATACTAAAAACCCCTAAAACCCCCTAAAAATACAAGAAAATGTAAACACCCCTAAAAACCCAAAAAAAACCCTAAGAAAACCATAAAAAATTAAAACACTTAAAACCCCTAAAAACCCTAAAAATTATACAAATGAAGAGAAACCTTAAAAAGTAAAACCCCTCGAATCCCTAAAACCCTGAGAAGGTATTAAAGTCAAAAAAATTCTAAATACCATAAAAACACCAAACAAAACCTTAAAAACCTAAAAAACACTTAAAACCCCAAAAAACCCATAAAAATGCTAAAACCCTTAAATACCCTAATCCGACCCTAGAAACCCAAAACCCACCAAGAAACCATAAAAACTCCGTTAAATCATAAAAACACAGAAACCCATAAAAAACTAAAACCCATAAAACCCCAGTTAACCCCTAAAATTTTAATAAATATATAAATTAACTTAAAACCCCTAAAAATCTCAAAAAACCGAAAAAACAATAAAACCCTAAACCCTCTAAAAATACCAAAACCTCTCAAAATAATTAAAACCCCTTAAATCCATAATAATGCTAAAATCCTTAAAAATATCTAAAAATGTAAAAAATAATAAAAACCAAAAAAACCATAAAACTCGAAAAACACTTAAAACACATAAAAAATTCTAAAACCCTAAAAACCACAAAACTGAAAGACCCCTTAAAACCATAAAAGTCATAAAAGACATAAAAATCTATAAAAACATAAAATACCATAAAACCCTATAAATTATAAGAGAACCTTAAAACCCTAAAAACACTTAAAACACCTAATAACATAAAAAACTCTAGAAACACTAAAATCCCTAAAACCTAAACACCTGTAAAAACCATAAAAACCCATAAAAACATTAAAAACCTCTTAGAACCCATAAAACCTAAAATAAATCATAAAAAACTATAAAAACCCATTAAACCCCTTAAAAAATTAAAAAACTATAAATAACTTTAAAACTATATAAAACTAAAAAAACCCTAAAACCCAAAAAATCATAAAACTCTAAAAACCCTAAAAAACCCAAAAAACATCAAAATCCCTAAAAATAAAAAAATCCCAAAAAATCCCAAAAAAACCTAAAAAATCCCATAAAATCCCTAAAAACGTAAAAAATCATAAAAACCCTGAACACCCCATAGAAAACCTTAAAAAACTAAAAACATATTGAGCCCCTAAAAACAAAAAAAAATATGATAAAAAACCTGAAATACCTTAAAAACCCTTAAAACCATAAAAACTATCAAAATCACTGAAAACACCAAAAACAATAAAAACGTAAAAAATCCCAAAAAATAATTGAAAACGTAAAACCCCTATAAGTCTTGAAAACCCCAAAGAAAACCTTAAAAACCAGAAAATAGTTTAAACCCCCTAAAACCCCCAAAAAAATGCTAAAACCGCCAGACAACCCCAAAAGACCCAAAACACTTTTAAAAGCATAAAACCCCTAAAACCCTTAAAAATATATAAAACCACATAAACAACTAAAATTTATAAACATAATTTAACCCCTAAAAATGTTAAAGGAACTGTACAAACATTAAAAACACTAAAAACTCAAAAAAACCCTAAAAAATTCATAAAACCCCTTATACTCTAAAAAACCCTAAAACTCTGTAAATCCATAGAAACCCTAAAAACAATAAAATACTAAAAAAATCCCTAAAAATCCCTAAAAAAATAAAAAATTGTAAAATCCCTAAGAACCACCAAGAAAAACTAAAAACCCATAAAACACTTAAAACCCCTAAAAAACAAAAAATTCAAAAAACCCTAAAAAGTCAAAAATCATTCACAATAAAAAAAACTCTAAAAACACAACAAAATCCCAAAAAATCAATAAAAAATTTAAAACCCCTTAAAACCATGAAATCCCACAAGAATACCCTATATACGCACATAAAACCCTTAAAAACCGTTAAAATTCTAAAAAACCTAAAAGTCCCTAAGACCCTAAAAGCCCTAAAAACTATAAACACCCATAAAAACATAAAAACCCTATAAACCAATAAAACCCTAAACCAGATTAAAAACAATAAAAACCCTAAAAACCCTAAAAATCCTAGAAAAATATAAAACACCTAAAAACTCCTAAAAATACCCATAAAATTTAAAATCCTTAAAACCCTGAAAATTCATAAGAAAAATTTAAAACATAAAAACACCTAAAACCACTAAAAACATAAAAAATAATAAAAACCTTAAAAATCCCTAAACCCCTAAAAACACTAAAAAAATAAACCCCTAAAAACCTGAAATAACCTCAAACCCATTAAAACCCTAAAAACCCAGTAAAAACTATAAAAACCTTTTAAACCCCAAAAAGGCTGAAAAAAATAAAAAAAAACTTTTCAAACACCAAAAAACTAAAAACCCTAAAAACCCAAAAAAACCTGAAACCCCTTAAAACCCTAAAACCTAAGAAAAAACAATAAGTAACACTTAAAAACCTAAAAATATAAAAACCACTAAAAACACTTAAAACCATCAAAACCCCTTAAAAATAGAAAAACATCAAATTCCATAAAATCCATAATACCTCATAAAAATCCAAAACAAGACCTAAAAACCATAAAATATAAGAACAAAAAAAATTATAAACCCTGAGACAATATTAAAAACCAAAAAATACATAAAACCCCAAAAAACCAAGAAAGGATAAAAACCCTAAAACACCAAAAAGGTCAACAAAATATAAAACCCCTCAAAATATTAAAAATCATAAAAAACATAAAAACCCTAAGAATAAATAAAAATTCTAAAAAACCGCTATAAACACTAAAAACCATTTAGACCCCTAAAATTTTAAAAACCTAAAAAAATACTTAAAACTATAAGAAACTCAAAAAAACCTAAAAACCCAGAATACCATAAACTCTAAAAAACTTTAAAAACTCTAAAACCCCTCAAAATTCCAAAAAACATAAAACCCCATAAAAATATTAAAAAATACTTAAAAATTCTGAAAAAAATTAAAAACATTGAAAAACCATAATAAAATTGTAGAAACCTGAAAAAACATAAACCCTTATATACATAAAAATGCTAAAAACCAGAAAAAATTATTAAAACCCTTAAAACTCTGAAAACCCCTGAAAACATAAAAAACCCTAAAAACCCAAGAAAACCCGTTAAACAACTAAAATTTTAAGAAACTATATAACCATTTAAAACCGTAAAAAACTCAAAAAACAAAAAAACCTAAGAACACACAATAATAAAAAATACCCTAAAACCTCTAAAACCTGAGAATTCACCAAAAACCATAAAAATCCTAAAAAATTATGAAAAACTACTATAAACATAAAAAACAATAAAACCCAAAAAACTCCTAAGAAATACCTAAAAACCTAAATACTATTAAAACACATAAAAACCTAAAACACTAAATGCCCTAAAAACCCCTCTAAATTCTAAAAAACCCAAACCCTTAAAATTCCAGAAACACTAAAACTATAAAAATCCAAAAGGATCTATAAAAATATTTAAAAACTTTAAAATCCTTAAAAACACTAAAAATCCCTAAGAAAACGTTAAAAACCTAAAATCAATTTAAACCCATGAAACCCTGAAACATGCTAAAAATAAGAAATTTTATTAAAAGCAATTAAAATCCCTAAAAAAGTTGACAAAACCATTAAAAACCAAAAAAATACCTAACATTTCCAAAAATTCTAAAACCCCCAAAAAATTGAAACCCCTATGTAAATATTAAATACCTAAATACACTTAAAACCCATAAATCCATAAAACCCTGAATAACACTAAATGACCCTAAATAACCCACATAATCCTTAAACACTTATAAAATTCATTTTAAAAACACTAAAAATCCAAAAAAAACATTTCAAAAACCAAAAAAACTTGAATTTTTTTAATAAAACCTTAAAAACATAAAAACCTATAAAACCCCTAAAGACATAAAAAACTCGAAAAAACCTAAGAAACCATAAAAACCCAGAAAAACCTTAAAAATCATAAAACAACTAAAACACTAAAAAACCACTAAAAATATATAATCCATTTAAACCCCTAAAACATAAAAAACTAAAAAAACCATAAAAACCATAAAACACTAAAAAATCCTCAAAATCCCCAAAACACTAAAAAACCATAACAATCCTTAAAAATCCCTAAAAACCATAAATATATAACAGCCCTACAAACCTTAAAACCCCAATGAAAACCTTAAAAACATAAAAACACTTAAACCCCCAAAAAACCTAAAAAAGATAAAACTACTAAAAGACCTAAAAACCAAAAAACCTAAAAACATAAAACCCCCTAAAATCCCAAAAAATTATAAAAACATAAATTCAACTAAAATATCGAGAACCCTTTAAACCCCTAAAAATGTTAAAAAAAATTAAAAACCTTAAAAATTAAATAAAACTAAAAAAACTAAAAAACTATAAAAACCCTAAAAGCTAATAAGTTAACCTTAAAATACCCAAAACCCTAAAAGCTACTAAGTTAACCTTAAAAAATAAAAAATAAATTAAACCCCTAAAAAACCTAAAAACAACTAAAAAACCAAGAAACCCTATAAAACCTAAAATTCATAAACCCCCAAAAACACAGAAACCCATAAAACCCCATAAAAACCCTAAAAAACAAAAACAAATCTAATTTTTTTTTAAAACCCTTATAGTGATAAGAACTCTAAAATACCATAAAACCACTAAAATCTCAAAAAACCCTAAAAATTCAAAAAATGAATAAAAACTGAAAAACCCTACAAATACTATGAATCCTTACAAACCCTAAAAAACATTAAAAAACACAAAATCATTAAAAATACTTTAAAATATAAAATCCTTAAAAACCTAAAAAACCCTAAGGAAACCTTCAAAACCTAAAATAGTTAAAACCCCAAAAAATCCTAAAAACGATAAAATCCTAAAACCCAAAAAACCCCTAAAAACCTTAAAAAAACTAAAACTCATAAAAACCCTAAAATACCACTAAATATTTTAAAAACGTTTCAAATGCCTAAAAGTGTTAAAAATTAAATAAAATCCAAAAAACCCCTAAAAAACAAAAAAACACTACAACCCCAAAGAAACCAAAAAACCAAAAATAATCCTAAAAAAGCGAAAACCCCTCAAAATCCCTAAAAACCTAAAAACAATAAAAATCAAAAAATACCTAAAAATACATTGAAATTTAGAAACCCCTAAAAACCTTGAAAACCCCTTAGAAAATATTAAAAACCTAAAAACACTTAAGACCCCTAAAAACTGAAATAAAATTTAACACACCTAAAACCCCTAAAAAACCTTCAAATCCCTAAAAACCATAGAAAATAACAAAATCCAAAAAAGACTCAAAACCCATAAAAACATAAAAAAACCACTGAAACCCCCAAATAAGATATTAAAAACCAAAAAAAACTTAATTCCCTAAAAAGTAAAAATGAAAACAACCCTTAAAACCCTAAAAACCCAAAGATAAAAAAAACAAAAAATCCTAAAAAATATTAACCCCCTTTAAACACAAAAACTCTACTACTATTTTAAACCACTAAAATCATTACAAACCCTAGAAAACCATGAAACCACTAAAAAACTAAAATAAACCCAGAAACCCAAAAAACTATAAAAACTCTAAAAACCCTAAAAACCCTGAAACCCCTCAAAATCCCTCAAAACCCAAAAAAACCATAACATCTCTAAAAACCTAAATAACCAAAAAATCTACAAAACTTATGTAAACCTTAAAATCCTAAAAAAATTTAAACCCCTAAAAAACATAAAAAATGGTAAAACCCCTAAAAACCTCAAAATCCCTAAAAACCCAAAAAATCTATAAAAACCTAACAAACAAATAAAAATCATAAAAACTCACTAAAAATATCTAAAAAGTAAAAACCCTAAAATCCTAAAAACATTAAAATCCCCATGAATGCTTCAGAAACCTAAAAACAGTTCAAACCTCTAAAAACCATAAAACCCCTAAAAAACCTTAAAAATCCTAAAAACCATAAAAATCCTAAAAAATATTTAAAAATCTCTACAAACCCCTAAAAATGTAAAAAACCCTTAAAATCTAGGAAAACCCCTAAGAAACCCATAAAAAAATAAATACACTTAATCCCCTAAAATACATAAAAATGTTAAAAACACTACAAGCATTGAAACCCTAAAAACTCAAAAAATAATCAAAAGCCCTAAAACCATAAAAAACATAAAAAATCGAAAAAAAATCACCAAAATATAAAAAATAATAAAAACAATAAAAAACATCAAAAAACTAAGAACACGTAAAACCCCTAGAAACATAAAAAACCCTAAAACCATAAAAACCCTAAAATCCCCAAAAAACCAACAAAACCCCTAAAAACATAAAACAACTAAAACCCTATAAAATCTCTAAAACCACAAAAACACTAAAAATGAATCAAACTGCTAAAACATTAAAAACTATAAAAAACAAAAAAAACTAAAAACTAAATACAACCGTAAATCCCTTAAACACCTCAAACCCCTCCAAACTATGAAAAACCCTAAAAATCCAAAAAATCCCTAAAACCCCAAAAATGTAAATAACCAGAAAAATCATGAAACCCCCCCAAAAAACTTTAAAAACCTAAAAACACTTAATCTCAAAAAAAACTAAATATTCTAAAACAAAACAAAACCCATAAAAACCCTAAAAACCTTAAAACCTTCAAAATCCCTAAATACCCTAAAAACCATATAAATATTAAAAATTCCCTAAAAATCTCAAAAAAAAAACATCAAAAATCCTAAAAACCATGACAATCCTTAAAAAACCATAAAAACCATAAAAACCTAAAAACACTTAAAAACCCTAAAAACCTAAAAAGATTCCAAAACCCCAAAACCCCTTAAACACCCTAAATATGTTTAAACTCCTTAAATCCTTACAAACCCAAAATACCCCATAATAACTATAAAAAACCAGTAAAAACACTAAAATCCATTTAAAACCCTAAAAACGTTAATAACCCTAAAAAAATTTGAAACCCCCAAAAAAATTCAAAACAAAGTATTAAAAATCCAAAAAATCCAAAAAACCACAAAGAACCATGAAAATCCCAGAAACTCTAAAAAACATTAAAATATTTAGAAAACCCGAAAAATATATAAAAACATAAGAACCCTAAAAATACTTAAAAAACATAAAATAACCATAAAAACATTAATAAAAATTAAACCCCTAAAAGCCTAAATATGCTAAAATCCCTAAAACCCCTAATAACCCTAAAACCTCACAAATTACATAAAACCTAAAATCAATAAAAATATTAAAAATCTATAAAAACCAAAAACCTCTTAAAAAACATAAAGAAACCTGAGAAAACCTTAAAAACCTAAAAAACATAAAACCCATAAAAAACCTAAAAAATTCTAAAAATGATCAAAATGACCACAAAACCCATAAAACCTATTGAAAACCATAAAACACCTTGAACCCTTAAAAACCCTAAAACATCCTAAAAACCCTAAAAACCACTAAAAACTCCAAAAACCATTTAAATTCATAAAAATGATAAAAATATCTAAAAATCATAAAAGGCTTAAAATACTAAAAAACCCCTAAAAACCCAAAAAACCATAAAAACCCAAAAAAATACTAAATCCCGCCCAAAACCCCTAAAAATTATAAATAACCATAAAAATCCAAAAAATAGAAAAAAAATTCATATAAATGAAAAAACCGTAAATCCCTTGAAAAACATAAAAAAACATAAAACCCATAAAATCACTAAAAACTCTAAAACCCCTAAAACCACAAAACCCATAAAAACCATAAATACCCTAAATACCCATAAAACCCATAATAATATACTAAAACACTAAAAACCATTTAAACCCCTAAAAATTTCAATAAAATTTAAAAAAACTAAAAAATCCAAAAAAACAAAAAACCCAAAAAACCCAAAAACCCACAAAACCCTAAAAAACCGTAAAAACCCTAAAACACCTAAAAACAAAAAAGTCATAAAAATCATCAATAAATCCCTAAAAATAACTTAAAACATAAAACCCCTCAAAAAACTAAAAAACCATAAGAAAACCCTAAAATCCTAAAAACACTTAAAATCACTAAAAACTGAATAAACCATAAACAACCTAGAAACCGTAAAAACCCTAAAACCCTCAAATCCATTAAAACTCTAAATGACAAAAAAATCCTAAAAAATTCTCCAAAAATCCATATAAATATAAAAACCCTAAAAAAATTAAGAAAACATTAAAAACATAAAAAAACAAAACCCCTAAAAACCTTAAGAAAACCTTAAAAACTTAAAAACACATAAAACCCCTAAAAACACTAAAAATGTCATAAACCATAAAACACTAAAAACCTATAAAGAACTTTAAACCCACTAAAACTATTGAAACCCTTTAAACCACTAAACATGTTAAAAACACTAAAAACCCTAAAAACATATAAAACCAATAAATATATTAAATCACTAAAATCATAGAAAACTTATAAACCCATAAAAACCCATAAAACCTTAAAAACCCTAAAACCAATAAAATCCCTAAAACCACCAAAAAATCTAAAATATTGGTAAACCCCGAAAAAAGTGAAAAAAACATTAAAATTCCGTTAAAACTTTCAAAATCCTTAAAAACCATGAATACCCTAAAAATCCTAAAAATCAAAAAAATGTAAATAATCCAAGAAACAATAAAAACACCTAAGAAAACCTTAAAAACTTAAAACCCATTGAAACCCCTAAAAATTTAAAAATGGCAAAACACTAAAAACCCTTGAAATCCCTAAAAGCCACTAAAAATCCGAAAAATCTGAAAGAAATCCCTAAAAACATAGACAAACCTAAAAACCCTGAAATCCCCTGTGAAATAAATAAAAACCTAAAAACACTAACACCCCCCCCCCAAAACCCTAAAAATGCTAAAATCCCTAAAAGACAACCCAAACCCTAAAAACTTCTAAACCCTTAAAAACAACTAAAAACCTTAAAACCATATAAACCCTAAAATCCCTTAAAAACCACTATAAACTTTGAAAACCCTAAAAATTCTAAAAAATCCATGAAAATCCCTTAAGACATAAAAACCCTAATACCGTAACCCCTAAAAACAACAAAAAAACATAAACAACCTAAAAAACTTTAAACCCATTAAACACATAAAATTTCTAAAAACCTAAAAAAATATAAAAACCCAAAAACACCTAAAAACCATTAAATCCCCAATTTTTTTAAAACACCTGAAAACCCATAAAACCACTAAAAACCACTAAAATCTCCAAAACTCATTTAAATTCCTAAAAATGATAAAAATGCCTAAAACCCCTAAAAACAAAAAAACTATAAAACCCTAAAAACCCTAGAGAAACATAAAACCCTAAAATTCCTAAAACTATAAAAATCAAGAAATATCCTAAATAATCACTAAAAATCCCTAAAAACATAAAAAACCATAAAAACCCAAAACAATCCTAAGAAAACCATCAAAACCTAATAAAACTTAAAATCCCTAAAACCCAAATAAAATTCTGAAAACCCTAAAAATCAATAAAAACACTATACACCCCTAGAAACCATTAAAATATATAAAAACCCTAAAATCCTTAAAAATTCATAAAAATATATATAAAAAAAATCCAAAAAATCCTGAAACACCAAATAAATCCTTAAAAACCTAAGAACACTTAAAACCCAAAAGACCTAAAAACACATTAAAAACCTAAAAGAATATAAAAAACCCTAAAGCCCATAAAAAACCCTCAAAACCCAAAAAACCATAAAAAACGACAAAAACCTTAAAACCCACTAAATCATTTAAAAAACCTTTGAAGCACTAAAAAGGATAAAAACACTAAAAACCATATAATCATAAAAAAATAAAAAAACCCTAAAAAATGAAAATTCTTAAAGGTATAAAGAAACCAAAATATCATAAAAACCCCCAAACAACATAAAAACCATAAAAATTATAAAAAAACACTAAAAACTATAAATCCATAAAAATCCTAAAAAAGCCCTGAAAATCCGAAAAAAACGTAAAAACTCTAAAAACTCTAAAAAACCCAAACAAACCCCAGAAAATCTAATAATATCTAAAACCCCTATAAACCATTAAATCCCCCAAAACCTTAAAAAACCCAAAACCCCATAAAACCCTTAAAAACCTAAAAAAACTCTAAAACTGCTTTAAACCCCTAAAAACATTAAAACAATACAAACTATAAAACCCCTAAAAACATTAAAACTATAAAAATATTAAAACCCCTAAATAATTCTAAGAAACCAAAATACCCAAAAAAAACTATAAAAACCATAAAACCAATAAACCCTCAAAAACCCTAAAACCCAAAAAATACGTGACAATACTAAAAAAGTCCTAAAAATCCCTAACATTGTAAAAAACCCAAAAACGCCTAAAAATTATAAGATAACCCTAATAACCTAAAACACGTAAAACCCCTAAAAAAGAAATGAAAAACCCCTTAAAACCCTAAAGAACTCCAAAAATCTAAAGAACCGTAAAAACACTCAAAATACCTTAAAACTCTAAAAACCTAAAAAATAATAGAAAATCGCTAAAAACCGTAAAAATGAAAACCCCCACAAAACCCAAAAAACCCGTATGAAAACATTAAAAACCTAAATGCAATTAAAACCCCTACGAACCTAAAAAAATTCTAAAAACCACAAAAGACCTTAAAATCCCTAAAATACCTAAAGACCATAAAACCCCTAAAAGCCTTAAAAACACTAAAATTCCACCATACCCCTAAAAACCCATTAAAGACTCTAAAAACCCCTTTAAACCCCTAAAAATTATAAAATACTCTAAAAACCATTAAAAATAATAAAAAATCAAAAAAATCTAGAAACACTAAAACCCAAAAATACCCTAAAAATCCAAAAAACATCAAAATCCCTAAACATCCAAAAAATCCTAAAAACAATAAAAAATCTATAAAAATCCCAAAAAATATAAAAAATCTTAAAAACCTTAAAAACCAATAAGAAAACCTTAAAAACCAAAAAACACTAAATCCCCTAGAAAACATAAAAATTTAGAAACCCAAAAAATCGAAAAAACCATAAGCCCCTAAAAACCATAAAAAACATAAAACACCATAAAAAATCCAAAAATACACTAAAAACTCTAAATACCCTTTAATCCCTTAAATTGCTAAAAAATTTAAAAACATAGAAATACTGAAAACTCCTAAAAACCCTAAAAAAATAAATAAACATAAACCCCTAAAACCCATGAAAACCCTTAAAACCCTTAAAAACCATTAAAACAAAAAAAATAAAAAAACATAAAAGAACATGAAAATTCAAAAAATAAATAAAAAACTTGAAAAACATAAAAAAACCCTAATGACATGTAAAACCCTAAGAAAGCCATAAAAACCAAAAATCACATAAAACCCCTAAGAATAAAAAAAGATGATAAAAACCCTAAAAACCTACAAAACATTAAAACCCCTAAAAATAATTAAAAATCCTTTAATAGAATAAAAATCCTAAAAATCCCTAAAAAAACTAAAAATGATAAAACCTTAAAAACCCTAAAAACACTAACAAAAATATGATAACACATAAAACATAATTCGGTAAAAACATAAAAACTCTAAAAACTCAAAAAAATAACACAAATTATAAAAACTAGAAAAACCATAAAAACACATGAATGCTTGAAAAATAATAAAAACCAATAAAACCCCTAAAAAACCATTATGCCCCGAAAACTCATAAAGATCCTAAAACATTAAAAATGGTAAAAATTGATAAAAACCCTAAAAAATCTCCAAAAAGACATTAAACCCTTAAAAAATTTATAAAACACTAAAAAAAATAAACCCATAAAAATTGAATAAAAACCCTAGAAACCCAAAATACAATAAAAACCTTAAAACCCTAAAACCCCTAAAAACCCTCAAAATACCTTAAAATCCTAAAAAACATAAAATTCCTAAAAATCCTTAAAAACATAAAACTCCTAAAAACCCTATAAAACCTTATGAAAACGTTAAACCCTAAAAACACTTAGAACCCCTAAAAACCCTAAAAAGGTAAAACCCCCTAAAAACCTAAGAACCCATAACGGCCACAAAATCCCCACAAACGCTAAAAACCATAAGAGTCCTAAAAAATTCCAAAATATCTAAATACTTAAATAACCATAAATACCTAAAAACCCTAATATAACTATAAAAACTGAAAAAGACTTAAAATCCCTAAAAACCTAATGAAATGATAAAAATCCAAAAGGACCCAAAAACCCTAAAAATAATAAAAACACCCAAAAACCATAAAAACCTAAAAAATACCATAAAACCATAAAACCCCACCAAAAATTCTAGAATCCAATTAAATCCCTAAGAATATTATAAAAAATAAAAAAAATAAAAAAAAACTATAACAAACTAAAAAACCAAAAAACTCCAAACAACCCTAAAACCCCTCAAAATACCTAAAAACCCATAAAAAACCCCAAAAAATCCAAAAAATCCTTAAAAACATAAAAAAACTTGAAAACATGAAAACCCCAAAGAAAACCATAAAAATTTAAAAATACTTTTAAACCTAAAAACCCTAGAAATTTATAAAAACCATGAAAACCCCCAAAAACCATAAACCCCAAAAAAACCATAAAACAAATGAAAACAATAAAAATATCTTAAAACCCATAAATCCAAAAAAATCCCAAAAAAGCTATAAAAACCCTTTAAATCCCTAAAAATGTTAAAACACACCAAAAAACCATAAAAATATAATGAAAACTCAAAAATACCCAAAATCCACAAAAAAACATAAAAACAATAAAAACCTTAAAAACACCAAAAAACCCAAAACTACGAAAACCCCAAAAAATCCAAAAAATACCTTAAATCCCTAAAAATATAAATAAAATAAAACCCTCAAAAAGCAAAAGAGAAAATTAAAAACCAAAAATTACATAAAACCCCTAAAAACATAAAAAATGCTAAAACACTAAAAACACTAAATACCTCAAAATCCATAACTAACTGAAAACACCAGAAAAATCCTAAAAAACCCTAAAATTCATATAAACATAAAAAAAAACTAAAAACCCTTAAAATAATAAGAACACCATAAAAACCTAAAAACACTTAAAACCCCCTAAAAATCTAATATACGCTAAAAAACCTAAAAATCCTAAAAACCTTAAAAACCATAACATCCCTAATAACCTTAGAAAACCATAAAATCCAATAAAAGGCAAAAATCTCTAAAAAAATTCCCTAAAAACGTTAAAGAACTCAAAAAACACATAAGAACCCAAAAAACTCAAAAAACACAAAAAAGACAAAAAACCATAAAAACCCTAAAACCCCTAAAAATCTCAAAATACCTAAAAATTCTAAAAACAAAAAAAATCATAAAAATCCCTAAAAATTTATAAAAATGTAAAAAACATAATAAATCCTTAAAAAAATACAACACTTGAAACCCCTAAGAAACATAACAAACCAAAAGAAAACATAAAAAATGTTAAAAACCCCTAAAACACCTAAAACACCAAAAACTATTAAAAATTCTAAAAATACCCAAAATTCCAAAGAGAAAATAAAAATCCTAAAAATACCTAAAATTTACTAAAAATTTAAAAAACCATAAAACTCAGAGAAACCAAAAGAAAACCATAAAAACCCGAAAACACTTAAATCCCCTAAAAATCTAAAAAACACTAAAAACCCTAAAAGACCCTTAAAACCCAAAAAACCGTGAGAAACCATAAAAAACAAAAAACCTTGAAATCCCTAAAAACCCATAAATACTCTAAAACCCCACTAAAAACACTCCAAAAACATTTTAAACCCCAAAAAATGTTAAAAAAATTAAATAACTTTAAATTTCTAAAATCATAAAAAAAACCCGAAAAATAAAAAAACTATAACAGCCTTAAATGTCATAAAACTATCAAAAGCTCTAAATCCCTAAAAACTAATAAAAACAATGATAATGCCCCAAAAACCATATAAACGTAAAAAACCCCAAAAAAATCTGAAAACCCCTAAGAAAGCCTTAAAAACACAAAAAGACATAACACCCTTAAAAACCTTGAAACACTAAAAACCCTAAATACCCTAACTCCCCTAAAAACCTTTAAAACACTAAAAACCCATAAAAACCCTAAAAACCCAATAAAATCTCAAATAACCCTTTTAAACCCATAAAATGGTAAAAAAATTCCAAAAAAACTTTAAAACCCTAAAAATCTAAAATACCGTAAAACCCTAAAAATTTTAAATCCCTAAACCATAAAACCCTAAAAACCATTAAAAATCCTAAAAACCATAATACCCATAAGTATCCTAATAATCCAAATACAATCATTAAAAACCTTAAAAATACTAAAAATCTTCAAAACCACTAAGAAAAACAAAAAAACATAAAACACTTAAAACCCCTAAAAATCCTTAAAATGATAAAAACCCTAAGAAAACCTAAAAACCATAAAAAACCTTAAAACCCTAAAAATCCCTAAAAACCCTAAAATCCATAAAAATCATAAATTATTTCTATAAATATAAAAAAACGTAAAAAATACTGAAAACCCTAAAAATCCCAAAGAAAACCTTAAAAACCTAGAAACACATAAACACCCTAAAACCAAAATAATGCTAAAAACCCATATAATCCTAGAAATTCATAAGAACTTATAAAAAGTATTAAACTACTAAAAAATCCATAAAAACCATAAAAAACTAAAAACTCTAAAACCCCCCAAAAACCCTAAGGTGTCTTTAAAAACATATTAACACTTAACATCCTAAAAACCCTAAAAAATTATAAAAACACTAAAAAACCTAAAAAACCCTAAAAACCAAAGAAAAACCATAAGATCCCAGAAAAACATAAAAATACTAAAACCCAAAAAACATAAAAACCCAAAAAAAATCATAAAAGACCTTAAACCATGGAAAACATTAAAAACCCCTAAAAAATAAAAAACACTTTAAACCCCTAAAATATATATAAAAATTTAAAACCCTAAAACCATAAAAACCCTAAATCCCCTAAAAAAAAATAAAACCCCTAAAAAATATAACGCCCAAACTCCTGAAAATAAAAAAAACCACTGAAAAAACTAAAACCTCTTTAAACTCCCAAAAATGTTAAAAAAGACTAAAAAACAATGAAAATGCTAAAAAACCCAAAAACCCTCAGATCCCATAAAAACCAAAAAAATAATAAATTACTAAAATAGCCCTTAAAATATCTAAAAAATGTTAAAAATACCAAAAACCATAAAAATAACTAAGAAAACATTAAAATATAAAAACACATAAAACCCTAAAAACATAAAAACACTAAAAATGCTAACTAACCTAAAAACTCCTAAAAACCCTCAAAATACATAAAAACCCAAAAAACCTAACAATTACAAAAAAAATACTTAATCCCCAAAAACATTAAAATCATTAAAATACCTTGAAAACCAAAATAGAATAAAAAAACATAGAAATACGTTGAAACCCTAATAACCCCAAAAAACATTAAAAACCCTAAAATCACTTAAAAACACTAAAAACCACTAAAAACCATAAAAACCACTAAAAACCTTAAAACCCCCAAATATCATTAAAACCCTTTAAACCCACTAAAACTCTAAAAACCTATAAAACCCCTAACAGAGATAAAAAAATCTTAAAAAACATAAAAACCCATGAAAAACTCAAAAAAGCATACAACCCCAAAAAAAATAAATACAATAAAAACCCTACAACCCCTAAAAACCATTAAACATAAAAATTTAATAAAAACCCTAAAATACCTAAAACTTGAAAATCCTTAGAAATCCTTAAAATCCAAAAAAAAATTAAACCCCTAAAAAACTAAAAACCCTAAAAACCATTAAAACCCCTAAAAACCTAAATACACCCTAAAACCCCCCAAACCCTTAAAACCACAAAAACTCTAATCACCCTTAAAATCCTTAAAAACATTAAAAACCAATAAAACTCATAAATAAATTAAACCCCCAAAAAAATGAAAAAATAAATTAAAAACCCAAAAAACCCTAAAACCCATATTACACCCTCACGACCCTCTAAACCAAAAAACACTACAAATCCATAAAAATCCGAGAAAGCCCTAAAAATCCCTAAAAACATAAAAAACCTAAAACCTCTGAAAACCCAAAAAACACTTTAAACCCTAAAAAATTAAATAAATCTAAAATCCCTAAATACACTAAAAACATAAAACCCCCCAAATATCAAAAAACAAAAAAAATCCTAAAGAAATTCATAAAAGTTCTTAAAAACCTAAAAAATGATAAAAACCCTATGAAAACCTTAAAAACCTAAAAACAATTAAAACCCATAAAACCCTAAAATATGCTAAAACCCTAAAAAATCTAAAAGACACTAAACCCTTTAAAAACCCTAAAAACCATAAAAATACTAAAACCCCGAAAAACCCTAAATAACTCACTAAAAACTATAAAAACACTTTAAACACCTAAAATTTAGATTTCATTAAAACCCTAAAAAAATAAAATAAATATAAACCCCTAAAAAATTAAAAACCTTAAAACCCGAACAATCCAAAAAAACATAAAATCTTAAAAATCCTAAAAAAACCGAAAAATCCTAAAAAGATCCCTAAAAACTTTAAAAACCTAAAAACACTAAAAACCAGGGAAAACTAAAAAATACATAAAACCCTTAAAGCACTTAAAACTCTACAAAAATAAATTCTAAAAACACCAAAAAAATAAAAAACCCTAAAAACCATCCAAACAACCGAAAACACTAAAATATCCTAAAAAAAACAAAATTCCAAAAAATCCCTAAAAACGTAAAAAATCTATAAATACCCTTAAAATCCCTAAAAAACCATAAAAAACTAAACACACTTAAAACACCTAAAAGCCCTAGAAATTTCTAAAAACCATAAAATGCCATAAAACCTATAAAAACCATAAAACCACTATGAACCTTAAAACCCCAAATAACTCTAGAAGACCACTAAAAATATAAAAATCCATTAAATACATAAAACATTTAAAACTCTAAAAAACCAAAAAAACCCTAAAAAGTCAAAAAATTACCTAAAAACCCAAAAAAACCAAAAAACCAAACCCCCCCCCAAACACTTAAAATCCATAAAAAACCATAAATATCCAAAAAAACCTAAAAAATCGAAAAAACATAAAAACCCTTAAAAACTATAAAAACCCCAAAAAAATAAATAATATTAAGCACTTAAAAAAAATAAAAATCTAAAAAATTATAAAACCCATAATAAATCCTATAACCGATGAAAACTAAAAAACCCCTCAAAAACCCTAAACACTCTAAAAACCCTTAAAAATAAAAAAAAGCTATTAAAATCCCTAAATACATAAAAACCCTGAAACCCATAAGAAAAATATAAAAACATAAAAAACACTTAAAACACTAAAATCTTCAATGAATGATAAAAACCCTTAAATCCAATAAAAACCATAAAACCCACTTAAAATAAAAAGAATACAAAAAAGATATAAAAACATTGAAAGTCCACAAAATAATCTAAAATCACTTCAAAAACCTAAAAATGCTAAAAGAAAAAAATAACCATAAAACCCATAAATAACCTAAAACCACCAAAACCTCCCAAAAACCCTAAAAAAACAAAATAACTATAAAAATTCTAAAAAACCAAAAAAACCCTAAAAATATAAAAACCCAGAAAAGCCCTATGAAAACATTAAAATTCAAAAACAATTAAAACCCCTAAAAAATTATAAATACTGTAAAAAACTTAAATACACTAAAAACCCTCAAAATCTGTAAAAATCTTAAACAACCATAAAGATTATAAAATCCTTAAAAAGAAAAAACCTAAAAACCTCTAAAAGACCCTATGAAAACCTTAAAAACCAAAAAAATACTTAACATTGGTAAAAACCCTAAAAAATAGATTAAAACGAAAAAAACCTTACAAAACCTTAAAAACCCTAAAACCCTCAAAAACTTTTAAAACACTAAATGACCATAAAACCCCTAAAAACAACTAATAATTTTAAAAACATGTTAAACCCATAAATATGGTAAAAACTGTAAAAACCCATAAAACCCTAAAAATTATAAAAGAAATCATTAAAAAACATTAAAATACCATAAAACCCCTAAAAAATATAAAACCCAATAAATCCTAAAAATTCTAAAAATCAAAAAATGATTAATATTTTAAAACTCACTAAAATCCCTCAAAATCTAACAAACCATAAAAACAATGAAAACCACTAATAAAAACATAAAAACCCAAACACACTTAAATATCATACAAACACTAAAACTTCTAGAAAATCCAACTCCCCCCCCAAAAGAAACCCTAAAAACCTAAAAACCACTAAAACCCTTAAAAATCCAAAAAACACACAAAAATCGTAAAATTCACTAAAAACTCTAAAAACCCATCAACTAGCTTAAAATGTTAAAAACTATATAAAACCTTTCAAAACCTTAAAAGCCTAAACAAACCTTAAAACAAAAAAAAATGCCATAAAAACAAAAAATATCCCCAAAACCCCTCAAAACCCTCAAAACCCTGAAAAACATAGAAATAACATAAAAAATCCATAAATATGCAAAAAACATAATAATATCTGAAAAACGCTAATAAAAACATAAGATCCTAAAAAAATTAAATCCATGAAAAATCCAAATTACCCAAAAACTCCTAATACCTTAAAAACCATAAAAAACTTGAAACCCATCAAAAACCCAAAAACCCAAAAAATTGTATAAATCTTAAAAAATTGAAAGAAAAACCAAAAAATATAAAAACCCATAATAAATTTTAAAAACCCAATGAAAAATTTTAAAAATCGTAAATCACACAAAACCACTAAAAACATAAAAACACTTAAACCCTAACATACCCAAAAAACACTAAAACACTAAAAAATAGAAAAACCCATAAAACCTTAAGAAACCCCTAAAACCCATAAAAACCCTAAAAAATCTAATAACTCTAAATACCCTTTAAACCACTAAAAATATTATATAATTAGAAAAAACCAAAAAAAATCAAAAAAGCCCAAAAAAATCATAAAAACCCAAAAAAATAAAAAACCCATAAAAATCATTAAAACCCTAATAGTTGATAAATATCCTAAAAAGGCCCAAAATCCTTAAATACGTATAAAACCCTAAAAACTGTTAAAATCCTTAAGATAACATAAGATACCTAAAAACACACAAAACACCTAAAAATAAAAAAGTTAAAACCTAAAAAACTTAAAAACCCAAATCCCCCATGATTCCTTAATCCACTAAAAACCATAAATATGCTTAAAATTCCTAAAAATCCCTAAAATGTGAAGAATCCTAAAACCCTTGAAAATCCTTGGAAAACCATAAAAACACTAAAAACACTTAAAACACCTAAAAGGCCGAAAAATGATAAAAACTTAAAAACCTAAAACTCAATTTTTTAAAACAAATCCTAAAAAAATCAAAAAATCCTTAACAACCAGAAAAGCCATAAAAACTTTAAAAACCATAAAAATCATCAGAATACCAAAAAACAATAAGAATATATAAAAATTACTAAAAAATAACTAAAAATTCCTAAAAACATAGAAGACACTAAAACCCTTAAAAACACTTATAAAACCTTAAAAACCTATCAAATAATTAAAACCCCCAATAACTAAAAAACCACTAAAAACCGTAAAAACCCTAAAAAACCTAAAAAAACTAAACCCCATAATATCCCCAATATCCCTAAAACCCTATAATCCATAAAAATTGAAAAATAGACATAAAAATCCTTAAAAATTTAAAAACCCTGAAAAACCCAAAGAAAACTTTTAAAAAAATAAAAAAATTAAATCCCCTAAAAAACTAAAAACCCCGAAAGGCTTTAAACACTTTAAACCCCCTAAAAAACATAAACCCCATAAAAACCGAAAAACAATCCTAAAACCCCATAGATACCAAAAAAACCCACCAATGACCCTAAAAAAACAATAAACCCCTAAAAATGATAAAGACACTAAAAAAACATAAAAAACCTAAAAAACCTAAAAACCCAACCCCCGCCCCCCCCCCCCCCCCCCAAATATTCCAAAAAACACATAAAACCCTAAAAATTAGAAAAACCCTCAAAATCTCAAAAAACCTAAAAAACCATAAAACCCCTAAAATAACCTAAGAAAACCATAAAAACCTAAAAACACTTAAACCCCATAAAAACATAAAAAATGCTAAAATCCCTAAAAACCCTAAAAACCCTAAGTCCCAAAAAATCGTAAAAAAACCTAAAATAACATAAAACCTAAAACCATAGAAAAATATGAAAACCCTTTAATCCACTAATTTTTTTAAAAAACTAGGAAAAACCATAAAAAACAAATGATAAAATAAAAAACCCCTAAACATAAAAAGAAACATAAAAAACTAGAAACCTACAAACACTAAAACCCCTAAAACCCTTAAAAACCATAAAATTCCTTTTTAAAAAAAATAATCCCTAAAAAAAGTAAAATTCTTAAAAACCATAAAAAACCCTAAGAAAACCTTAAAAGCCTAAAAAGACATAAAAACACAAAAAACCTATAAAACCCTAAAAAAACATAAAATCCCTAAAAACCATAAAACTCATCATATTACCTAAAACCCATTAAACACATAAAATTCTAGAAAATGTCCTAAAAATCAATAAAAATTTTAAATACCCTAAAAAACATGAAAAACCAAACAAAACCATAAAAACCTAAAAACACTTCAAACACCTAAAACCTAAAAAATGCTAAAATTCCTAAAAACAAATAAAAACCATAAAAACCCATGAAAACCATAAAACCCCTAACAACCCATAAAAACCTAAAAACACAAAAAACTATAAAAAATCAAAATCCCCTAAAAACCATAAGACCCCTAAAACCTCTCAAATTCATTAAAACCCTAAAAACCAAAAACAATTGTCAAAAACACTAAAAAATCATAAAAACATATAAAACCACTAAAATATATAAAAACCCTAAGAAAACTTTAAAAACCGAAAAACAATAAAACCCAAAAAAATTATAAAAACCAACAAACCCCTAAAAACCACAAAACTCTCTAAATCCCTATTAACTCTAAACACTAGAAATATACTAAAAAGAAATAAATATCCCAAAAAATATATAAACTCTAAATACTGTGAGAAACCCTAGGAAAAACCAAAAATAAAACAGAAAAAATATAAAAATAAAATAAATAACTAAATCCCTAAAAACTCTAAAAACTATAAAAACCAACTACATTACTAAAAACTATTTAAACCCCAAAAATATTTAAATCCGTAAAAACACAAATAACCCTAAAAACTAGAAAAGACCCCTTAAACCCCAAAAAACTAAAAAACCCTATAAACCCTCAAAAACCATAAAAACACTAAAAACCATAATAGCACAAAAAATTCCCTCAAAATACCAAAAAACATAAAAAAATCCTCAAAACCCTAAGAAAATATAGGAAAATGGTAAAAACAATTAAAATCCTAAAAAATACCTAAAAATTCTTAAAAATATAAAATATCCTAAAAACCTAAAAAACCTAAGAAAAACTTAAAAAACACTTAAAATCTCTCAAAAACCTAAAAAAAACTAAAAAACCTAAGACCCTAGAAAACACTAAAAACCCTAAAACCCCCTAAAAGACAAAAAACCCTAAAATTCCTAAAAACCCAAACCCGTCTAAAATCTATAAAAACACTTTAAATACCTAAAAATGATATAAAAAACTCTAAAATCCTTAAAAACCATAAAATACTCAAAAAAATTACAAAAACATAAAAAAAGACCCTAAAACCCTAAAAACCATAAAACCATAAATATCCTTAATAACCCAAAAAACCACAACAATCGTAAAAATGCGCTAAAAATCATTAAAATGTAAAAAACCCTAAAAACCCTAAAACCCTTACCCCTATGAAAACCATAAAAACCTAAAAACAATTAACCCCCCCCCCAAAAAAACTAAAAATCTATAAAACTCCAAAAACACTAAAAAACCCAAAAAAATCCCCAAAAAGCATTAAAAATCCAAAAAAACTACAAACTCTAAAAATCACTAAAAATATAAATAACCCTAAAAACCCTAAAAATCCCTAAGAAATCAATAAAACCCTAAAAAACATAAAACCTCTAAAAAACATAAAAACACAAAAAACCCTAAAGGACCCTAATATCCTCAAAAAAAAATTAATCCCCCTTAATTTTTTAAAAAACACATAAAATACTAAAAAAAATTAAATAATCTAAACACTCATTAAACCCATAAAAACCATAAAAAACTCTAAAAAAATTCAAAACCCTTAAAAAATAAAAAATCCTAAAAACTCAAAAAATCATAAAATCCCAAAAAACCCTTAAAATCCCTATAAACACTAAAAAACATAATACCCTAAAGAATCCCTAAAAATACTTAAAAACATAAAAAAAACCTTAAATAACCCAATGAAAACCATTAATCCCTAAAACTACATACACCCATAAAACCTAAAAAAATATAAAAACCCAAATAATTCTTAAAACCATAAACCCCTAAAAACCATAAAAACCCTAAAGCCAATAAAACACCAAAACTAACTAAAAGCTCTAAAAACCCTTTAAAATCAAAAAATAGTAGAAAACTATAAAAAACCATAAAACCCCTAAGAACAAAAAAACCATAAAACCCCCAAAAAACCATAAAACCCATAAAAACCCTAAAAACAAAAACATCAAACACCCTATTACCCTAAAACCATAAAAATCATAAAAAAGTCCTAAAATCCATTAAAACGTAAAAAACCCCTAAAACCCTTATAAATACCTATGAAAAGCATATAAACCTAAAAACACATGAAATTCCTAAAAATCTGAAAATTCTATTACCCCTTTAAAACCCTAATACCCCTAAAACACTCAAAATCCCTAAAAATATTAAAAACCAAAAAAAACTAAAATTCCAATAAAATAAAAAACCCTAAAAACCCTAGAAACCCCTAAGAAAACATTAAAACCCTAAAAATAATTAAAACCAATAAAAAACCTAAAATCCCTAAATCCCTAAAAAACTACAAAACCCTTAAAACCCATAAAAACCATAAACCCCTAAAAATTTTAAAAATACTAAAAACCCATAAAAACACTAAACAACTAAAAAATAAAAAATCCTTTAAAAACCTAAAAATGTTAAAAAAAACATTAAAAACCATTAAAACCCAAAGAAACCCCAAAAAACCATAAAACCCCATAAAAACCCTAAAAACACTAGAAAACCCTAAACCCCTTCAAAATCCCTAAAATCCATAAAACCATAAAATACTAAAATTGCCAAAAAAATCCTAGAAAATGTAAAAACCCCTAAAACCCCTGAAAAACCCTAAGAAAACCTTAAAAACATTAAAACATTTAAAACCCCTAAAAGCCTAAAAATTAAAAAAAACCCTAAATAGCGGTAAAAACCCTAAAAACCCTAAAAACCCAAAAACCTTTAAATTCTTAAAACCATAAAACATTAAAATCCTAAAAAAGGAATAAACCTCCCAAAAAATAATTAAAACCCTGAAAACTACTAAGAAAATCTTAATAAAGTAGGAAAACATAAAACCCATGAAAAATATAGACAAAATTAAAAATCCTAAAAGACCCTAAAATCTATAAAACAATTAAAAAACATAAAAATGGTGAAAATATTAGAAACCGTAAAAAACCATAAAAAACCTAAAATCCACTAAAAAAATAAAACCCTTTTAAAACATTAAAAACATTAAAAATTATCTAAAAACATACAAAACCCTAAAACCCTGTAAATCCACAACAACCATAAAAACAATAAAAATCCTAAAAAATCTCTAAAATCTCTAAAAATATAAAAAACCCAAAAAACATTAAAACAATAATGAAAACATTAACAACATAAAAACACATAAAACCCCTAAAACATAACAGATTCTAGAAACCCCCAAAATTCTAAAACCCATAAAAACACTAAATACTATAAAATCCCTAAAACCAAAAAAACCTAAAACACCTAAAAACCACTAAAAACTATAACAACCCATTAAAACCATAAAAAAATTAAAAACACTAAATCCCTAAAAACTAAATAATCCTCAAATCCTCAAAAAACCAAAAAACCCAATAAATACAAAAAACCCTCAAAATCCCTAAAACCTTAATAACTAAAATAAATCAAAAAACAATCCCTAAAATCCATAAAAACAAAAAATAACCCTAAAAACCCCAAATAACCCTAAAAAACCCAAATAACCCTAAGAAAACCATAAAAACAAAAAAACAATTAAAACCCCTAAAAACCTAAAAGCACATAAAACCCTAAAACCACTAAAAACCCAAAATTCCATAAAAACACAAAAACCTTGAAAACCCATAAAAACTGATAAAAACCCAAGAAACCCACTAAAAAATCTAAATAACCTTTAAACCCCTAAAATCATTAAAAAACACTAAATAACTGTTAAAATGATGAAATTTTTTAAAACCCCTAAATACAAAAAAAACTATAAAACCCCAAAAACTCATAAACACAATAAAAAAACCTAAAAACCTTCAAAAACACTAAAACCATAAAACTATAAAAATCCAAGAAAATACCAAAAAAATATGAAAAAAATTAAAAACCCTAATAAAACCTTCAAAACATAAAGCACTTAAAACCCCTAAAATAATAAAATTTCTCAAAAACCCTAAAAACCCTCGACATCGTTAAAAACCCCGAAAATCCCTAAAAACCGTAAAAATCCTAAAAAATCCCAAAAAATCACTAAAAACATAAGAAAATCCTAAAATCCTGAATATATCAAGGAAAACTCTAATACCCAAAAACACTCAAAACCCATAAAATCCTAAAAATGTTAAAAACCCTAAATACTCTAAAAACCAAAAAACCCCTAAAAACATTGCAATCACTAAAACCCATAGAAACCCTAAAAAACTACTTAAGACAATAAAAACCATTTTAACCATTAAAAATATAAAAAAATTCTAAACATCCTTAACAACACTAAAAACACTAAAAACACTAAAAATCCAAAAAAACTATAATAACCCTAAAACCCTTAGAAATTTTAAAAAAATAAAAACCCAAAAAATCCTAAAACTCTCTATAAATACTAAAATCATAAAAATCTCGAATAACCCTACAAAAACCCTAAAAACCTATAAACTCTTAAAACCCATCAAAAACCCAAAAAATGCTAAAACCACAAAAATCCTTAAAAACAATAAAAGGATTCTAAAACCCCTAAAAACAATAAAAAACCTAAATCCCCTAAAAACCATAAAATACTAAAAAATCCCTAAAAACAATAAAAATATAAAAAAACCCTAAAAACCGTTAAAAACTCTAATAATACCTTATAACAAAAAAATAATTAAAACTCCCAAGAAACCTAAATAACGCTAAAAACCATAAAAGACCCTAAAAACCATAAAAACCTCAAAAAAATAAAAACCCTTAAAAGCCCTAAAAACCTCTAAAAACCCCTAAAAACGACTAAATACACTAAAAAACCTTTAAACCCATAAAAATGTTAAAAAAACTCCAAAAACCATAAAGACCCTAAAAACTCCAAAATAACCCAGAAATACCATAAAACCAAAAAAATGTAAAAATTACCAATAAATCCCTAAAAAGGTAAAAACCCCTAAAACCATGGTTAAAAAACAAGAAATCCTTAAATACCTAAAATTACTTAAAACCTCTACAACCCTAAAAAACATTAAAAACCCTAAAAACCTAAAATACCATAAAACCCCTAAAAATAATAAAAACCCATAAACCCTAAAATCCCACAATGTACCTCCTCGAAGTGAAAAAGATGGTCGATCTTCTCTCTCCCTCTCCACTCTGTGATGGTGACTTTCCTCTACTGGATTAAAGATGAAAGTGACCTCTACGACTTGGCCTCCCCCCTGAGGGGGAGGGGTCCTCTCCTATTATCGACGAAAGCAGAGCCTTCATTCCATTCTCGGATCCTGATTTTCTCTCTTCTTTTCAATGTATTAATTTCAACCCCAAGGTTCCAGGTCTGTTTGAAGGTCATCCGATGCTACAGTTGTAAATTTCGGAGTTCTACAAGGCTTCGGCATTGCATAATTAGACTCTGGTGGCTCGATTCTCTAACTAGTGCCCATCTGGTGGATGTTTTTTATAGATTTGTGTTCGAACATTGGGATCTCTAGGATAGGGTGACGATGGGATTGGTTGATTCCTGCCATATTTTGATCCGCTTTGCTTCAGAGGAGAACCTTATCCAGGCCTGGTCCCCTGCCCCCCACAGATGTGACAGTGCGCGCTTTTATCTCTTCAAGTGAAGATTTGATCTTCATTTACGTCAGGACTCACCTTTGGTTTCTATTTGGGTACGATTTCATGAAATCCCTCTTCCCTTCAAAAATTTGTCAATTCTTACAATGTTGTGAAATCGGGTTGGAATATTTCTCTGTGTGGATAGCCGGACCCGAGCCCTCTATCACCCGGTTGCTCTGAGAGTCTGTATTGAGGTTGATGTTTCTAAACAACCAGCTGATTTTGTCTTGATTGAGATTGGAAAAGAGCTGCAGTGGATGCAACCTGTGGTTTTCAAATCCTGGGTGAATTACAGTGAATCTTGTCTGACTCTTGGTCATTTGAAATGGGTGTGTCGTCATGGGGGCAGTGATCGCTTGGTTGCTAAGATTAATGTATGTGACACCCCCAAGGCTGGACCGGGATTCTGACTATAGGGATGGACCATACCCTGATAAAAATGTGGGGGAGCATCAGCCAGGGTTCTTGGTAAAGGACTGTTTCAATCGGTTGAAGGATGATTTAGGACAGGAAGGTGCTGCCCCTTCGTCCAGTGGGGTGGCGGAGGTGGTTCCTGGGAAAGATATGGATGTTGATGTCCTCTTTCAGATAGTTTCGAGTGGGGTGTTTATTGACATCCCCAATCTAGTTTCTGAGGGGATAAGGATGGAGGGGTTGCTGACGAATGATGCTTCTGCTGAGGCAAATGGTTAGGATTTAAAACAGTACCCGATTCTAACTTCAAATCAATTTGAAGTGCTTGATCCAGAAGAGGGGGAGTTTCTAGAGTCACTGCATGATGCTCAAGATGATGAGGAGCGGAAGGTCTGTGACTTCCACTTAGAAGAGATGTCCTAAAATACCCCAGGTGATGATTTAGGTGGGGCCAAGGCCACCCCATCTGTCCATTTGCTGGAATAGGAGCTGTGTGATGCGGCCCGTTCTGCTACTGAGCAGACTATGGTGCAACAGAGTTTGGGAATAGAGCTTTTGGTCCTCGAAAAGATACCTCCCTGTGTTGAACTAGCTGAGATGATCGTGCTAGATGGTTCTGAAATTCCCCTGAGCAACACCGACATGAGATTCTACACCAGCACAAACCGAATGTGATTTTTGACAGCGATAACATATATGAGAATGTTAAATATGTTTTTTTAATTTTGGGACTATAATGACTTCATTGATGCTAACACACCCAAAAACTGGTGGAGGAGGACCTTGATGGATGGCTCAGTTCATCCTGACTCGGATCCAAGAGGAGGGTCTGAGCCCGCGGATGCTGATTCCAGGCAGGAGGGGAGCCCTAAGGTGGTGAGTGTTGATGATGTCTTTCACAGTAGGAGGAGGGGGAGTGCTTCCTCTGCCAAGAGGAGGGAAAGGAGACACAATTCATCCCTTCCAAAACCAATGGTAACAAGGGCCTCCTAAAAGGCTTCCAAATCTGTGGTGGATGCGCTCGCCAAGGATCGAACAGATAAGAAGCTGGAAAAAAGTGACTCAGGAGGTATTGTACTGACTTCCTCAAGCAGTATGAGTCATCTGAAAGGGACATGGTGGACTCGGATGCATCTTCTGGGTATGGTACTGATGGGGATCTATATGGTGATGTTGCAGCCTTTTTTGGTGCTGCGAATGAATCTCTTGGCGACTTTGGTGGCGACGTTGACTGACTTGTTCCTCATTTGGGTTTTTTCTCTTTTATTTTTTGATTTTTCTTTTTTTGGGGTCTTTTGTGTCTTGGTTGTAAAGGGTTTTTGGATGTAGGTGGATTGACCCCTCCCCTCCCTTGTCTTCTGCAACCTTTTTCATAATAATCTTTGAGGGGGAAGGGAATAGCCTACCCTTACACCTCTTCTTCCACTAAGTACTATTAAACCCCTTTAAACCCTTCAAAAATTTAAAAACTCTAAAAAACTTAAAAACTCTTTAAACCCCTAAAATACTAAAAACAAATAACATAAAACCCCCTAAAACCATAACCCCCAACCTAAAAAACCCTAAAACCGATAAAACCACTAAAAACTCAAAAAACCCTTTAAACAACTAAAAAAGTTAAAGAATGATAAAAATCTTAAGGACCCTAAAAACCCAAATAACCCAAAAAATACCTAAACCCCAACAAAATTCCTAAAAACCCAAAAAATAAAATCCCTAAAAATCCCTAGAAACATAAAAAATCCTTTAAAAACCAGAAAACACTTGGAAAACCTGAAACCATAATACCACTTATAGCCCTAAAAAAATGATAAAATGCTAAAACCTCTAAAACCCCCTTAAAACCATAAAAACCCCTAATTCCCAAAAAATCCCTAAAAACCCTACAAAAACATAAAAATCCTAAAAATCATTAAAAATACAAAAAATGTGAAAATCCTGAAAAACCCTGAGAAATCCTAGGAAAACATTAAAAACATAAAAAAATTTAAACCCCTAAAAACGTAGAAACCCTAAAAGACCCTAAAAACCCATAAAAAACTAAAAACCCTAAAACCCTAAAATACATCAAATAACATAAAATGCCTAAAACCCGTAAAACCACTAAAACTCGAAAAACCATTTAAATCCCTAATATTTCATAAAAATATTAAAAAACATCAAATGCCCAAAAAATTGAAAAAAATTACAAACACTAAAAATCCAAAAAAAACCCATAAAAACACTAAAGTATTAATAAACCCAAAAACCACTAAAAAATAAGAAAACATTTAAAAAATAAAATAAACTAAAAAACCCTAAAAAACCTAAAAAACACTAAAACCCATATAAACACTAAATCCCAAAAAAGAATAAAACCCCATATAATCCCATAAAAACCCATAAAACCTGAAAAGCTGAGAAATAACTATAAAGATAATTTAAACCCATAAAATACTTAAAAAACACTAAAAACTCATAAAAACATAAAAAACGCAATGAAATGCCTTAAAACCCAAAAAACCCCAAAAAAACATAAAAACCCTAAAAATCCCCAAAACCCAATTTTTTTTTTGTAAAAATCATAAAAATCCAAAAAAAAAATAAAATGCCCTAAATAATTATACACCCTAAAACCATGAAATTCACTATGAAAACCATAAACACATAATACCCCTAAAAACCTAAAAAACGTTGAAAACCCTAAAACCCTAAAAACCCTAAAACCCCTCAAAATCTCTAAAACCCTTTAATGACCATAAAAATCCAAAACATATCCCTAAAAATCCCTAAAAACAAAAAAAACCCTAAACCCCCTAAATTCCAAATGAAAACATTAAAAACCTAACAACTGATAAAACCCAAAAAAAATATAAAAAACCCTAAAACACTTAAAACCCCTAAAAAAGATCCAAAAAACCTTTAAAACCACAATACCACTAAAAACCATAAATACACTAAGAACTCCTAAAACCCCTAAAAACTCTAAATCCCATTTAAACACCTAAAAAAGCTAAAACAACTCAAAAAACACTTTAAACCCACAAAAAATTCAAAAAACCTAGGGATCATAAAAACATTTAAAACCCTCTGAATGCCTAAAAACCCTTAAAATAATAAAAATCCATAAAACTCAAAAATTCACTAAAAACATAAAAAAACCCTAAAATTCGTGAAAACCCCTAAGAAAACCAAAAAAACACTTAAATCCCCTAAAAAACAAAAAACAAATTGAAAAAACCCCTAAAAATCTATAAAACCCCTAAAAACCCTAAAAAATATCTTAAAACACTAAAAAATACCAAAAAATCTAAAAAATCTTAAAAGTCCATAAATGTTTAGAAAACACTAAAAATAATGAAAACCCCCAAGAAAACCATAAAAACCTTAAATCACTTAAAACCTCTAAAACCCAAAAAATTACAAATACCCTAAAAAACTAAAAAGTCCATAAAACCGTAAAACCATTAAACACCATAAAACCCATAAAACCCTAAAAACCCAAAAATCCATAAAAACCAATAACAACATTAAAACCCCATTAAACAGATTAAAACCTTAAAAATCTAAAAACCGTAAAAATCCAAAAAAATCCCAAAATTCCCTAAAAACCATAAAAACATAAAAATCTAAAAATACCCAAGAACCCCAAAAACGTGATAATCCATAAAAATCATAAAAACTATAGCAATCATAAAAACTATAGCAATCATAAAAACTATAGCAATCCTAAAAAAACCCCCCCAAAAAGCATTAAAACCCATAACACCCCTTAAAAACCTAAAAGTACATAAAAACCATAAAAAACCTTAAAACCATAAACACCTAAAAATGAAAAAACCACAAAGAATTGATATCCCTACAAACCCATCAACCCATCAAAATCCATAGAAACTCTAAAAAACCATAAAATCCTAAAAAATACATAAATATCACAAAATATGTAAAAAAAATGTAAAAACCCAGAACACCCCTAAGAAAACCTTAGAAACATAAAAAATTAAAATTCCTAAAAATTGAGAAGACACAAAAAACATAAAATCCCCTAATAAACAAAAAACCCTTAAAACATTAAAAATCCCTAAAACCCATAAAAACCCTAAAACCATTATAAACTCTAAACACTATTTATATCCTTAAAATGTTAATAAATTTTATAAACACTTAAACCCCCTAAAAATTATAAAAAAATATAAAACCCAGATAAAATTATAAAACCATGAAAACCCAACAAAACCCTAAAAATCCTAAAACTCCCAAAAAACAATAAAAACAGTAAAATTCCTAAAAACTGCTAAAATTCCAAAAAATGTAAAAAATCCTAAAAACTCTAAAAACCAAAAGTAAACCATAAAAACCTAAAAAAACTAAAAAACCCCTAAAATACTAAAAAAATGCTAAAAACCCTAAAACACCCTAAAACCCCTCAAAACCATAAAACCTCTAAAAACATTAAAAAACTAAAAACAAATAAATACACAAAAAACCACTAAAAATTCTAAAAAACAATAAACCCATCAAAACTTTAAAAATACTAAGAAAAAAATTAAAAAATTAGTTAAAATACCAAAAACATTTAAAAAAGAAAAATAGTTAAAAACCTTAAAAAACCAAAATTTGATAAAACACTAAACACTCAAAAAAACGCTGAAATCCCTAAATGCTATAAAACCCATAAAAACCATAAAAACTCATAAAAAACTATAAAACCTAAAAATAAATAAACCCTACTAAAAACTTTAAAAAAATTAAACCCTTAAAAACATTAAAAAAACTCAAAAAAAAATTAAACCCTAAAAAACTCAGAAAAATATTAAAACCCCTAAAAATTCCCTACAAACCATAAAAATCATAAAAAACATAAAAAATCCCTAAAAATATCTACAAACACAAAAAAACATTTAAAACTTTTAAAACCAATGGCATACCTTAAAAACCTAAAAAACCTTAAAACCCCAAAAGATCTAAAAAGGCTTAAACCCCTAAAAAAATTAATAAGACTATAAAAACTCCAAAACCCATGAAAACAAAAAAATCCATAAAAAACCATAAAACGCATAAAAATCCTAAAACCACTAAAAACTCTTAAAAACCATTTGAACCCATAAAATATTTAAAAAAACAAAAAAATATTAAAAAACTTTAAAAAAATCAAAAAAACCCAAAAAACCCAAAAAACCCAAAAAATCCTAAAAATCATAAAACCAGCAAAATACCTACGAACCCTAAAAACAATAAAAATCCATAAAATACCTAAAAACCTGTAAAAATTTTAAATACCCAAAAAACATCGGAAAACCCTAAAAAAACCTCAAAACATAAAAACAATTAAAACTCCTAAAAAACCTAAAAAGTGGTAAAAAATGAAAAACCTTATAAACCCCTAAAAACCCTAAAAATCCTTAAATTCTATAAAAATCAATAAAAATCCTAAAAACCCATAATAGACCCTAAAAACATAAAAAAATCATAAAACCCTTGAAAAAATAAAATAAAACCTAAAAACATAAAAACCACATAAAACCATAAAAATCGTAAAACAAGAAAAAAACATAAAAAAAATATAAATGGCCATAAAAACTCTAAAACCCCAATAAACCATAAAATCCATTAAAACCATTAAAAACATAAAAACCAATATAAAAATATAAAAACCCCTTAAAATCCTAAACACATTAGAAAACACAAAAAATATATTAAAACCCTAAAAACCTAAAAACCCTCTAAACTCTAAAAACCATAAAACCCTTAAACCACCATAATCCCTATAAAACCTAAAAAATATAAAAAATCTAAAAAATCCCTAAAATCCCTAAAAACATAAAAAAACAAAAAACCCAAAAAACCCATAAAAAACCTTAAAAAAAATAAAACATAAAACTGCTAAAAAAATAAAGAATGCTAAAACCCTAAAACCTTGAAAACCTAGGAAATACCTAAAAACCCTAAAGAAAGATGGTTGATCTGCTCTTTGCCGCTCGTGACTTTCCTCTGCTGGATTGAAGATGACGGCGACCTATGTGACTTGGCCTCCCCCCCCCCTCAAGGGGGAGGGGTCCTCGCTAGTTCTCAATGGAAGTAGAGCCTTCATTCCTTTCTCGGATCCTGATTCGCTCCATTATTTTCCACGTATTAATCTCAGACCTAATGTGGAAGGTCTGTTTGAAGGTCATCTAAAGCTACAGTTTTCAATCTCAGAGTTCAAAGAGGCTTTGGCATTTCATAATCGGACTCTGGTGGCTTGATTCTCTAACTAGCACCCTCCGGTAAATGTTTTTGATAGATTTGTGTTCGAAAATTGGGATTTATAGGATAGGGCGACAGTTGGATTGGTTTATGCCTACCATATTTTGATCCGCTTTTCTTATGAGGTTGACCTTATCCAAGCCTGGTCCGCTGCCCCTGCAGATGTGATGGTGCACACTTTTCTCTCTTCATGTGTAGCTTTGATCTTCATTTACATCGGGACTCGCCTTTGGTTTCTATTTGGGTACGATTCCATGAACTCCCTCTTACCTTCCAAAATTTGTCAATTCTTAGAGTGCTGGGAAATATGGTTGGAAGATTTTTGTGTGTGGATAGCCGGACGCGAGCCCTCTGTCACCCGGTTTCTCTGAGAGTCTGTATTGAGGTTGATGTTTCCAAACAACCAGTTTATTTTGTCCGGATTGATATTGGCGAAGAGCTGTAGTGGAAGCCACCTGTGGTTTTCGAATCCTAGGTGAATTACTGTGAATATTTTATGACTCTTGGTCATGTGAAACAGGTGGGTCGTCGTGGGGGCAGTGATCGCTTGGTTGCTGAGAGTAATATCTGTGCCAACCCCTAGGTTGGACCTAGCTTCTGACCATGGTGATGGACCATACCCTGATAAAACTAGGGGGAGCTTCACCGAGGGTTCTTGGTAAAGGACTGTTTCAATTGGTTGAAGGCTGATTTAGGATGGGCAGGTGTTGCCCCTTCATCTAGTGGGGTGGGGGAGGTGGTTCCTGGGAAAGATATGGCAGCTGATGTCTGCTGGTAGATAGTTCCGAGTGGGGTGTGCAGTGACATCACCAGTCTAGGTTTTCAGGGGATGAGGATGGAGGGGTTACTGACGAATGTTGCTTCTGCTGAGGAAAATGGTCAAGAGTTTGAATAGGACCCGGTTTTCACTTTGAATACATTTTTAGTGCTTGATCAAGATGAGGGGCAGTGTCTGGAGTCACTAGCTGATGCTCAGGCTGATGAGGAGTGGCAGGTCTCTGACTTCCACTTAGAAGAGATGACCTTAAATACCCCATGTGATGATTTTGGTGGTGCCAAGGCCTCCCCATCTGTCCATTTGCTGGAACTGGAGCTGTGTGATGTGACCCTTTCTGCTGCTGAGCAGACAGTGGTGCAACAGAGTTCGGCAATGGATCTTGTGGTCTTTGAAAAGCTACCTCCCTGTGTTGAACTCGCTGAGATGATCATGCTGGACGGTTCTGAAATTCCCCTTGAGCAACACCGACATGAGATTCTACAGCAGCCCAAACTGAAGGTGATGTTTGAATGCGATAACATTGATGAGAATGTTAAATATGATTTGGTCTTTGGGGAACACAATGACATCATTGATGCGAACATGCCCGAGAATTGGAGGAGGAGGACCTTGAGTGATGGCTCAGTTCATCCTGACTCGAATCCAAGAGGAGGTTCTAAGGCCGCGACAGCTGATTCCAGGCGGGAAGGGATCCCTAAGGTGGTGAGTGATGATGTCGTCCTTCATAGCAGGAGGAGGGGGAGTGCTTCCCCTGCCAAGAGGAGGCAAAGGAGAGACTATTCATCCCTTCCAAAACCAATGGCAATGAGGGCCTCCTCAAAGGCTTCTAAATCTGTAGAGGATGCTCTCGCCAAGGATCGAGCGGATAGGAAGCTGGAGAAGAAGCGACTCAAGAGGTATTGTACTGACTTCCTCAAGTAGTATGAGTCATCTGAATGGGAGACAGTGGACTTGGACGCCTCCTTTGGGTATGGTGTTGATGGGGATCCATATAGAGATGATGTGACTTTTTGGGTGTAATGACTGAACTTCTTGGTGATTTTGGTGGCAACATTGACTGACTTGTTCCTCAATTGTGTTTTTTCTCTTTTTTTTATTTTTCTTTTTTTTGGGGTCTTTTGAATTTTGGTTGTAAAGGGTTTTTGGGTGTGGGTTTATTGACCCCTTCTCTCCCTTGTCTGCTGCGTCTTTTTCCATAATAAACTTTGAGGGGACCGGGAATAGCTTGGCCTTACACCTCTTCTTCCTTGAAACCCCTAAAAACCATAAAAATCGTAAAAATCCCTAACATCCCTAAAAACGTAAAAATCCCTAAAACCCTAAAAGCCCCTAAGAAACCCTTAAAACCCTTAAAAACCTGAAAACACTTAAAACCTCTAAAAAATATAAACACCCCTAAAAGCTAAAAAACATACAAAAGAGACCATAAAACAATAAAACCACTAAAGCCCATAAACCCATAAAAAATATAAATCCCCTATAAACTCATAAAACCACTAAAAACTCTATGAACCCTTTAAACCCCTAAAAATGTTAAAAAAATTATAAAAAAACCTAAAAAAACTAAAAAGCTAAAAAATAATACAACCCACCCCCTCCCCCCGAAAACCCTAGAAACCCTAAAAACCCTAAAAATCCCTGAAAATCCATAAAATAAAAAGAAATAAAAAAATCACTCAAATTCCCTAGAAAACATAAAAATCACTAAAAACCTGAAAACCCCTAAGAAATCTTAAAAAACGCCCAAAATAATTTAAACTCCTAAAAACTAAAAAACCCTAAAAACATATAAAAACCCTCAAAATTCCAAAAAAAACATAGAAAACCGTAAAAATTTCTAAAAAATAAAATACCCTAAAACCCTAAAACCCCAAAGTAACCCTTAAAAACCTAAAAACGCATAAAAAAACTAAAAACCAAAAAATGGTAAAAACACTAAAAAATGCTTATAGGAACCTAAAAAACCAAAAAAAACCTAAAAACCATAAAACCCATAAAAAACATAAAACCCCAAAATATCCATAGAACCATAAAACCACTAAAAACCCTTTAAACAATTAAAAATGCTATCAAACTTTAAAACCCCATAAAAATCCTAAAAAAATAAAAAAACCATAAAAAACTAAAAAACCATAAAAATACCTAAAAATAACAATAACTATAAAAATAATAAAAACCATAAAACACATAAAAATCCTAAAAATCACTAAAAGAATAAAAACCTTAACAAACCTAGAAATCCCTTAAAAACCATAAAACCCTAAAAACACATAAAGTAACTAAAAACGTTAAAAACCCATTGAAACAATAAAAATACCCTAAAACACATTTAAGACTCTAAAATGAAAAAACCCTAAAAAATCGTTCAAATCCAAAAAACCCAATGAATTCTTAAAAACCTGAAAAACCCTATGAAAACCTTAGAAACTAAAAAATAGTTAAACCGCCTAGAAACATACAAAACACTAAAAATTTCAAGTAATCCTAAAATACCATAAAACCGTAAAACCTATAGAGACCCCTATAAACATTAAAAACCCTAGAAACCCATAAAAACCAAAAAACCACTAAATCTCTAAAATCCCATAAAACCCCTAAAAATGTTAAAAACTCAAAAAATCCATAAAAATCATAAAAAACTCAAAAATCCCTAAAAACCATAAAAACCCTAAAAATTTACTAAAAAGCCACATAATATATAAAAACCTAAAAAACCATAAAAATCCATAAAACCATAAAAATCCATAAAAATCCTGAAAAATCCATAAATATATAAAAAACACTAAAAGCCTAAAAACCCCAAGAAAACATTAAAAACCTAAATACACTTATAAACCCTAAAACATTTAAATGGTAAAAACCCAAAAAAACTCATAAATACCCTAAAACCCCCTAAAAACATCAAAATTACTAATATCCGTAAAAACCATATAAGTTAAAATTAGTCCAAATAATCACTTAAAATGTAAAAAACCACAGAACCATGAAAAACCTTAATAAAACATTAAAAACCTAAAAACACATAAAACCCCTAAAAATCAAAAAATGAGAAAAACCCAAAAAGTCTATAAAACCCTAAAAACCCACAATACCTCCAAAAAACCTAAAACCCCCTAAAACCCTAAGAACCATTACAAATTTTAAAAATTCATCAAACTCTAAAGATGTTAAAATTTTCGAAAACCCGTTAAACCCTAAAAAACACAAAGAATAACATAAGGATGGAGGCTATCTCCCTTGAATCCTCTCTCGCTCAGGCTTCCCTACGATTCCCTTCATAGTGTGCTTCCACTGGCGTGGAATTGCCTCCTCTGCTGCTTTGGGTTTTGTGGCATTGGCTTTCATAGCGTCGCTACTTCCCTTGGTGGTGTGCCTCTTTCGGATCGGTGGCTCGCTTGAAATCTAGATTTCTCGGGTGTCGGCTTCAATTGATAGCTACAACTTTTGACGATCGGGTCTGATCTGGTCTCCCATGCATGCAATGCTTCAGGTTCATGGAGGAGTGGGCCTGATCTGGTCTTTCCAAGGCGTGGCTCTGCATTGCCATGGTAGAGCTATCCAGATTTGGTTTTTTGAAGTAGAGAGTCAGATCTGGGTGTTTTGAGTTGCTAAGTTGCAGATATCTATCTCTTCGGCTTCGATGGACCTCGATGGCAACCTCAAGTTTCATAGTGGTAGGTGAATTTTATATTTTTTGTCGATTTTCCTTCTCCGGGTAGAGGCGTGAAGAGGCTTGGCCTCATAATTTTTGGAAGCTGTGTGGTGGGATTTGGCGGTGTTCTTCAGATCTAAAGTCCTTTCAGCGATGCTTGGTCCATGGTTGGAAGTCTCGGTATTGGTGTTTCTGGAAACTGTGCAGGGAGCCGTTGACATAGTTTTTCTTGGTTCGTCATGTGATGGGGCTGATTTTTGGAATTTAGAGCAGTCACAGGTTCATTTTTGGGAATCTTTTTCACTTCCAGATGCTGATTATGGTTTGGATCAGCATTGCGTTCTGGGTTCCTTGTCGGGCTGTGGTGGATGGTCTATGGAGTGTTGTGGGATTGGTTTGGTGCTAGCTGATGGTCATGGTGCGAGGTGCAGGATGTTGTCAGTTCATGGTGTGAAATCTCCGAGTGGCTGGAGGAGTAGATTAGTAATGGGTCTTCCTAAGGAATTTTGGGTGCTACAGATTGGTCCTCGGTGAGAGGGCTACTGGCCCTGTAATGCTAGTAGTGCAGTTATATGTGAAATTCAAGATGAAAATTGCTCTATGTTTGGTCTTCATTGGTTTGAAGGGGATGGTTTCTGGATATTGGGCCATCGGTTGTTGATTGCAGATTACCGAGGCGGTGTAAAATGTAGTGTCGCTGCATAATCCGAGTGCTGGTTGGGTGTGTGGATGAATCAGTTGTGAATTTGTGGTGGCACTGATTGTTGGTTGTGACTGGTCTGCACGATATGATTGGTTAGGAGATTCCATATGCTTGGTTATTTCATGATGGTTTTGATGGAGGTTGGAAAATGAGAAGTGGTATGCTAGGGGATGTCTGTCGAGGTGGTTCTGTATTAGAATTTGAGCTACTAGATGATGTTTGATACTTGACTGGGAGGAAAACCCTAGACCTAAAAAGTGTTGAAGGAGATGCCAGATTCTTGGTTAAGTCATGATGGTTCTGTCTTGGAATTTGAACTGCTGGATGCTAGTTGCTGCTTAGCAGGGAGGGGCTGAACCTGGGTTCACTGCGGGAAAAATTGGTATTTGCGACGGGTTATTTGCGACGGGTTATTTGCGACGGGAATAAATCTCGTCGCAAATAGCCCCGTTAAAAATTTATTTGCGACGGGGGTATTTGCCCGTCGCAAATAAGTAGCCTTTTGCGACGGGATAGCTTTCCCCGTCGCAAAAGGACTGGCGCACTTTGCACGCCAAATCACAGGAAACATATTTGCGACGGGGGAATATTCCCGTCGCAAATAACCGGCGGCGGTAAAAGGTATTTGCGACGGGAATATTCCACCATCGCAAATAGTATGTTGGCAGGTGGTTATTTGCGACGGGACCCGTCACAAATAACTATTTAACCGTTGACCGTAATAAATGATGGCTAAGGTATTTGCGACAGTACCCGTCGCAAATAATCTAACCTATAAATACCCTCATCCGTTTTTTCAAATCATTCTCAAACTCCATCTTCTTCTTCTCTCAAAATTTTATTTCTAAAGTTCTGTTTTTCTCAAGTTTAATTTTTTTCTCCGGAGTTGATATTGAAGTTTTGAAGAACGATCAGAGATCAAGCTCTGATCAATTTTCAAGGTATCTATGTTCATTTTAATTTAATATTTATTTTTAATTTTTTATTAGTTTCAATTATTCTTAATTAGTTGTAATTTAATTATGTTTACATTGTTTTGTTACTTAATAAATTTAAATTATTAGTATTGTTCATAGTTAACGGTAATTAGGAATAATTAGTAATAATTTATAATAATTAAGAATAAATATTAATAATTAGTAATAAATAACAATAATTAGGAGTAATAACATTGTTACATTATTAGTATATTTTATTATTAATATTAATATAAGATAATTTTTTTATATATATACAATTTTCTTTTCATCTGTGTGTTTGCTGTCTCCACTTGTATTATTTGTATGTGGAGAGAGAAAACACACAGATGAAAGGAGAATTGTATATAAATAAGAAAATTATATTATTTTAATTTTAATAATAAAATATACTAATAATGTTATTATTCCTAATTATTGGTAATTATTCCTAATTATTGGTAATTATTCATTTAATTACTAATAATTAGGAACAATTACCAATAATTATCAATAATTAGGAATAATTAGTAATAATTAGTAATAATTGCCAATAATTAGTAATAATTACCAATAATTAGTAATAATTACCAATAATTAGTAATAATTACCCATAATTAGTAATACTTACCAATAATTAGTAATACTAACCAATAATTAGTAATAATTAGTAACAATTAGTAATAATTAGTAATAATTACCAATAATTAGTAATAATTACCAATAATTGGTAATAATTAACCATAATTAGTAATACTTACCAATAATTACCAATAATTAGTAATAATTACCAATAATTACCAATAATTACCAATAATTAGGAGTAATTACCAATAATTAGGAATAATTGCCAATAATTAGGAATAATTACCGATAATTAGGAATAATTACCAATAATTACCAATAATTAGTAATAATTACCAATAATTAGTAATAATTACCAATAAATAGTAATAATTACCAATAATTAGTAATAATTACCGATAATTAGTAAAAATTTCCGATAATTAGTAATAATTACCGATAATTAGGAGTAATTACCGATAATTAGTAATAATTAGTAATAATTAGGAATAATTATCGATAATTATCAATAATTAGTAATAATTAGTAATAATTATAAATAATTAGTAATAATTACCAATAATTTGTAATAATTACCGATAATAATGATCAATAATTAGTAATAATTAGTAATAATTAGTAATAATTACCAATAATTAGTAATAATTACCAATAATTAGTAATAATTACCGATAATTACCAATAATTACCAATAATTAGTAATAATTACCAATAATTACCAATAATTACCGATAATTAGTAATAATTATCGCTAATTAGTAATAATTAGTAATAATTACCAATAATTTGTAATAATTACCAATAATTACCAATAATTACCGATAATTACCAATAATTAGGAATAATTACCAATAATTTGTAATATTTACCAATAATTACCAATAATTTCAAATAATTAGTAATAATTACCAATAATTACCCATAATTACTGATAATTACGAATAATTAGGAATAATTACCAATAATTAGGAATAATTACCAATAATTAAGAATAATTACCTATAATTAGGAATAATTACCAATAATTAGTAATAATTACCAATATTTACCAATAATTACCAATAATTAGTAATAATTACCAATAATTACCAATAATTAGTAATAATTACCGATAATTACCCATAATTACCGATAATTACCAATAATTAGGAATAATTACCAATAAGAAGGAATAATTAACAATAATTAACAATAATTAGTAATAATTACCAATAATTACCAATAATTACCGATAATTACCGATAATTAGTAATAATTAGTAATTATTAGTAATAATTAGGAATAATTTGTAATAATTACCAATAATTAGTAATAATTGCCAATAATTAGTAATAATTACTGATAATTACCCATAATTGCCGATAATTACCAATAATTAGGAATAATTACCAATAATTAGTAATAATTAGTAATAATTACCTATAATTAGTAATAATTAGTAATAATTAGTAATAATTAGTAATAATTAGTAATAATTACCAATAATTAGTAAAACTTAACAATAATTAGTAATAATTACCAATAATTAGGAATAATTACCAATAATTACCAATAATTACTGGAAAATAGTAATAATTAGTAATAATTAGAAATAATTACCAATGATTAGTAATAATTAGTAATAATTAGTAATAATTAGTAATAATTACCAATAATTAGTAATAATTAGTAATAATTAGTAATAATTAGTAATAATTACCAATAATTATTAATAATTACCAATAATTAGTAATAATTAGTAATAATTAATAATAATTACTAATAATTAGTAATAATTACCAATAATTAGTAATAATTACCAATAATTACCAATAATTAGTATTAATTACCAATAATTATTATTAATTACCAATAATTGTCATTAATTAGTAATAATTAGTAATAATTAGTTATAATTACCAATAATTAGTAATAATTAGTAATAATTAGTAATAATTAGTAATAATTAGTAATAATTACCAATAATTAGTAATAATTACCAATAATTAGTAATAATTAGTAATAATTAGTAATAATAACCAATAATTAGTAATAATTAGTAATAATTAATAATAATTACAAATAATTAGTAATAATTACCAATAATTAGTAATAATTACCAATAATTAGTAATAATTAGTAATAATTAGTAATAATTAGTAATAATTAGTAATAATTAGTAATAATTAGTAATAATTACCAATAATTATTAATAATTACCGATAATTACCAATAATTACTAATAATTACCAATAATTAGTAATAATTACCAATAATTAGTATTAATTAGTAATAATTACCAATAATTGGTAATAATTAGTAATAATTACCAATAATTGGTAATAATTAGTAAAAATTACCAATAATTAGTAATAATTAGTAATAATTAGTAATAATTACCAATAATTAGTAATAATTACCAATAATTAGTAATAATTAGTAATAATTATTAATATTTAGTAATAGTTAGTAATAATTAGTAATAATTAGTAATAATTAGTAATAATTAACAATAATTAGGAATAATTACCAATAATATTAGTACTATGAAAATAATAAAAAATTTATATAATATTAAAATTATCAATATTTGTAAACTGGAAAAAATATTTCCGCCATCTTTCATCGACTCAATGGAACATTTGATTTAACATTTGCCATATGAAGCCAAATGCGGAGGTCCAGTACAGTTTCGATGGATGTAGCCATTTGAAAGATGCATGCAAAAATTGAAAAGAAAAGTACGTAACAAAGCATCTGTTGAAGGATCTATTGCAGAAGCTTATTTGCAAGAGGAAATATCTTTTTTCTGCTCCCATTATTTTGAATCTGAGTATCCTTTAAAACACAACCGAATGGGATGAACCGAGAGGAATATTGATGAAATTGACAATCAATTATCTGTTTTCAACCAGTCAGATCTTGGTTTTGGTGGAGTTTATGAACGCTGGCTTTCAGATGATGAACATCATAGAGCTCATACGTATGTTCTGCTCAACTGTGAAGAGATGACATCAGTTGTACTGTAAGTGTTTATATCACTTATTCTATCATTTATGTTACAGTAAATAACTTTGGGTTTTATAGGTTGTATAATAATCATATTAAGAAACAAATTCCACAAATTACAGCAGCTGCTCTTGAAGAACGTTGACTGAAAAATTTCTCTCAGTGGTTTCAAAAACTGGTAACATAAATTATTTATCTTTTAGCAACTCATTCAATGTATAGTTTACTATATTGATAATTATTTCACAAATTTTCAGGTGTCTCGACATGCTGATAAAATTGACAAATGACTGTGTGTATTGAGTAACCCACCTTCCAAACTTGTTAAAACTTATAATGCATATGTGGTGAATGGATTTCGATTCCACACACATGCATATGGGGAATCAAAAAAAACAATGAACAGTGGAGTTAGTTTGAGAGGATCTCATCATCGAGAAAATGAATTTGACTTTTATGGCATACTTGATGAAATCATTGAACTCTGTTATCTTGGACAACATTACATAACCATGTTCAAATGTCGGTGGTTGGATACAGAGAGAGGCGTGCGTGTTCATCCGACTCATGGAATCATCGATATTAAATGTAAAAGTGTTCTCGAAGTAAATGAACCATTCTTATTGGCTCAACAGGCATATCAAGTTTATTACGCAAAGTACTGTGCTACATCAAAAGACTTGACTGATTGGTGGAGTGTAATAAAAATCAAAATTCGAGATAATCAGTTTAGTCAAAGTGAATGTGCTTTCACTGAAGTTCAATGAATTGAAGTTTTTCAAGAGGGTACTCAAAATCAATAATTTTTACAAAGAGACATGAGTATCGATGACGACACCCCACATTTAAGAGTCGGTGATGATGATGACGTTAATGATGTCACATATGAATTTGAAATGGTAAGAGATGAAGCAACTGTAACTCGAATGGATATCGATGATGTTGAGGAGGAATATGAAGATGACATTGACATATATGAAGATGATGATGAAGATGAACACTGATAGAATTCCATGGTATTTATATACAATCATAATATGTATATATGTATATATAATAGTAATTATCAATTATTTTCTAACAACATTAACATTTTCTGTTTCAGATGGACGATGCCACATTTCGTGAGATGGCGGATGCTGACCTGACTTTCGATACAGATGAGTTGCTGACAGATGACCCTCAGCCTGCAGGCGCTCCTGGGAGTACGCGGAGGGGGCGCGGTCTTGCACGATTGATGATTCATGACCCCGTCCCCGAGCGACGTCCACGTCTTGGGTTTGATCCACGAACACGGAGGTGTGATAACCTGTGGATTTGACTAAGATTTCATTAATCTATTCACATAATAAATGTTTATTATTTTTACAGTTTTCTGCATATAGCAGTCGGACAGGGTAGCGCTATTTTGCGCAACTATTTCTCTCAGCCATGGACCACATGGGAGCAGATTCCCATTGATGTGCAGCAGGCCATGTTCGACCATTGGTTGGTATGTACGTAAATAAATAATTTTTATTTTGAACATTATTTCATTTCTAACTTGATATTTTGATTTATTTGTAGGGTTTATGGTATCCGATCGAGGATACCATGCGTGATGCCATCCACGAGGCATGGGAGGTGGCCATGCATGACCGCCTTCGTCAGTTTTTGCACAATTTAAGAAAAGATGCGATGAAGAAAGCAGGAGTGTCAGATTTTGACGAGTCATGTAGAGCACACCGACCAGAGTACATTTCATCCCATGTATGGGATGGATTATGTGCGCACTGGTTGAGTGGTGCCTTTCAGAGGAGATCATCGGTGGGGAGGCAGAATCGGGGGAGACAGGAGGTGACTCATCGAGCTGGGAGTCGTTCTTTCAGTACTCATAGAAAGCATCTGGTATGTACATTATTTATAAATATTTTATATAAATATAAATATTAACAGTTTATTTTTTATTCTTATAGGATGTTGAGCACCCCGATATTACGGAGTACGATGTATATCGGAGGATGTATAGTGATCCTGCTACTATGGAGCTCATATGTGATCATCAGCATCACATCGTGGTCAGTATTATTTGTTTTCAAGTTTAAAAATATACTGCATATAATATATTCACAATTTTAATTTTTAATTGCAACTACAGGAGTCATATGAGGCCGCAACGTCACAGGCCCGGCCTGAGAGTCAGGCCGAGTCATCAGATTAGACCACTGGCCGTCAGTTTGATGAGGCGGCATGGATGCAGGCCACCCAGTATGCCTTCGAGAAGGGCCGGGTAGTTGGTATCAGCTCTCGACTGACTCCCGGAGATTATTATGGCAGTGCTGCGATGTCGGCGTCCAGTTCGAGAGGAGCTCGTGCATATTCTTCGGCTACACAGTATGAGGATCAGTTGCGATCTCAGACTGCATTGATAGAGAGTCTCCGACAGGAGCAGGAGCAGATGCATCAACAGCATGAGGAGGAGTGTCGACGCCAGCAGCAGTTGTACGAGGAGCAGACGAGTCGGTGGCAGCAGCAGCATCAGGAGCAGATGGAGTACATGTGCCGACTCACTCATGCTTTTGGGATGGAGTTTCCTCCACCACCATCTGCATATCCCCCCATCCCACCTTCTTTCAGATTAGAGTTTGTATTTATGTTATAAAATTTGTGAAATCAAAATATGATTTTTTTTTCTATTCGTAGTTTCTGTATCATTATAAAATATTAATAATATTATATTTTTAAATAACAATATTAATATGAATAATAATATTATTTATATTTTATAATATTAAATTTTATATATATATTAAAATTTTATAATATTATAATTTAATTATATTTTTTTGTAATACTTGAATTATTTTAATATATGAATGTAAAATAATTCTATAATTTTTATATTAATTAAAATAACTTATTAATATTTTTTTTAATTATGAATTATAATTCTAATATTATTATATTAATTAAATCATTTATTAATATTCTATTATTTTTTATTTTTGAATTATAATTCTATTATTATTATATTAATTAAAATAATTTATTATTTTTATTTGTGAATTATAATTCTATTATTATATTAATTAAAATCATTTATTAATATTGTATTATTTTTTATTTCAGAATTATAATTGGATTTTTTTTATATTAATTAAAATAATTTATTAATAATTTATTTTTTTATTTTTTTTATAGTATTTGCGACGGGATACTATGCCCGTCGCAAATAGTATTATTATTATATGCATTAGAATAATTTATTAATAGTTTTTTTTAAATAGTTTTTGTGACGGGACCTGTCGCAAATACTATTTGCGGCGGGCCCGTCGCAACAGGTATTTGCGACGGGGCCCGTCGCAAATAGTTTTTGAAAAGTTTTTACAAATATACAGAGTACTAGTTACGACGGGGATTCTCCCCATCGCGGAAAAAGGCCTTAGCAACGGGCCCGTTGCAAAAAAGTGTTGTTGCGACACTCTTTTCAGCAACGGGTCATTTGCGACGGGGCCCCGTCGCAAAAAGCCGTTTGCGACGGGATCCCGTCACCAATGACCCGCCGCAAATACCTGTTTTTCTAGTAGTGGTTGTTGAATTTGCTGCTGGTGGCTTTGATGCTACTAGATGCTGGTTTCTGATTGGTTGGGAGGTGATGTTAGGGAAAACTCATTTTTTCTTTTTTGTTTGGGTTTGTGTGCTTTTTGGTGTTTTTCTTCTTTGGGGTCTTTTGGGTTTGGGGTTATAAAAGGTTTTTGGGTGCGGGTCGTTTGAACCCTCCTCTCCCTTGTCTGGTGCGTCTTTTTTTAATAAACTTTGGGGGGTCTTGAATAGCCTGACCCACACATCTTCCTTTCCAAAAAAAAAACAAAAAAAAAAACACATAAAACCCTAAAGAACAATAAATAATCCTTAAAATCCTCAAAACCGTAAAAACTCTCAAAAATTTTAAAAACCCTAAAAACATAAAAACCATAAAAAAACCCAAAAAATCCATAAAAATTTACAAAACTTAAATCCTATAAATCCTTTAAGAAAACATTTAAAAACACTTAATACCCCTAAAAACCTAAAAATACTAAAACCATAAAAGACCCTAAAAACCCTAATACCCCTAAAAACCATAAAAACCCCAAAACCCCCTCAAAAACTTTAAACCCCTAAAACCCACTAAAAACTCTTAAAAAATTTAGAACCCATAAAAATGTTAAAAATACTAAGAACCTTAAAAGCCTAAAATAATAAAATAATATAAAACTCCCAAAAAATCTAAATATCCTAAAACCCCTAAAACCCCTAAAACCCCTCAAAATCCCTAAAAACACTAAAGAACCCTTGAAATCCTAAAAAACTGTAAAAATCAGAAATAAATGTAAAAACCCAAAAAAACCACTAAGAAAAAATTAAATACCTAAAAACACATAAAACCCCTACAAAATAAAAAATTTTAAAAACCCTACAAACTCTCAAAAACCTAAAACCCTCCTCAAAATCTAAAAAACCCATAAAATCAGTAAAAATAAACAAAATCCTAAAAATACCTAAAAACGTAAAATACGCTAAAACCCCAAAAAAACCCAAAACCCCCCAAACCATATAAACCTTTAAAAATCAAAAGAAACCCTAAAATAACTAAAGACTCAAATAACCATCAAACCCCTAAAATGTTTAAAAACTCAAAACAAAAATATGAAATCCCTTATAAAACTAAAAAAAATCCCCTAAAAATCCCTTAGAAAATCATAAAAAACCTACAACCCTAAAAAACCCAAAACCCCTCAAAATCCATAAAAATATGAAAACCCATTAAAATAATAAAAAATCCCTAAATATCTCTACAAACTTTAATAAACCTAAAAACCCACAAAAAACATAAGAAAACCATAAAAACATAAAAACATTTATAACCCCTTAAAACTTAAAAAAACAATAAATACCTTTGAAACCCAAAACACCCTAAAAACTTAAATAATATTAAACCCCTAAAAACCATAAAAAAACTAAAAATAATTAAATCCACAGAAAATAACAAAAAACACTTTAAACCCTAAAAAACATAAAACATTCTATAACCATAAAACTTCCAAAAAACACTAAAACCACAAAAAATCAAAAAATCCCTAAAAACACCAAAAATTTCTAAAACCCATAAAAACCCTAAAAATATTAAAAATCCCTAAAAATCCCCCAAAACCCTGAAAACCCCTAGGAAAACATTAAAAACCAAAAAATAACTTAAAACCCATGAAAACCCAGAAAATGTTGAAAACCATAAACGTCCTAAAACCATTAAAACCCATAAAAATATAAGAACCCTAAAAACCCTAAAAACCCACTAAAAACTCTAAAAAACCGTTAAAACCATAGAAATATGAGAAAATACCAGAAAACCTTAAAAACACTAAAAACTCAAAAAGCCCCTAAACCCCTAAAAATCCCTAAAAACTCTAAAAAACCCTAAAACCCTCAAAATCCCTAAAAACCCTAAAAACCAAAAAAATCCTAAAAAAATCCCTAGAAAAATTAAAAATGATTAAAAGCACAAAAACCAAATACACCCCTAAGAAAATATAAAAAACCAAAAAATGTTTTAAATTCCTAAAATCAAAAAATTGTTAAAAACCCAATGAAACCCTAAACCCTAAAAAACCCCAAACCCTCAAAATCAAAAAAACTACTAAACCCCATTAAAATAAAAAAAAAATCCTAAAAATCCCTGAAAACATAAAAAACCTTTAAAAGCTTGAATACCCAAATAAATACTTAAAAACCTAAAAAAACTAAATCCCCAAAACAACTTAACAAAAGTAAGAAAGTTAAAACACATAAAAGTCCCTAAAACTCCCTAATAACCATACAAAACCCGTAAATCCTAAAAAACCCTAAAATAGAGAAAAAAAACTCATAACCACTAAAAACACTAAAAATCATGTAAACTACTAAAAGCGTTAAAAAACACTTAAAAACCTTAAAACCCAATGTAACCACAAATAAACACCAAAAAACCTAAAAAATCAAAAAACCCTGAATTGCCCTAAAACCTATAAAACAATCAAAATCAATAAAAACCTATAAAAATAATAATAAATCCATAAAATCCATAAAAATAGAAAAATACCTAAAAATACTAAAAACCCCAAACAAAACAACAAATACCCTAAAAATCCTAAAAATACTAAACACTCTAAATAACCTGAAAAATTCTAAAAAACGCTTAAACCCTCAAAATCTATGAAAACCATAAAAACCATAAAAATCCCAAAAAATCCCTAAATTTTCAAAAAAACATAAAAAACTCTAAACCATGAAAACCCCTAAGAAAACCAAAAAATCCAAAAAATCACATAAACCACCTAAAAACCTAAAAAACATTAAAAAACCTAAAAAATCGTAAAAGACTCTAAAACCCTAAAACCCTTCAAAACCAATAAAAACATTAAAACCCTTTAAAACCATAAAAAAATTCTAAAAAACCATAAAACCCTTTAAACACAAAAAATAATCAAAAAACCCCAAATAAGCATAAACTCCCCAAAAACCCAAAAAACCTTCAAATCCCTAAAAACACTAAAAAACTATATAATCCTAAAAAGACATAAAAATCCATAAACTATAAAAACCCTAAAAAACCATAAGATAATTTTAAAAATATAAGAACAGTTTAAACCCCAAAAACCTAAAAAACACAAAAAAAACCCAAAAAACCATAAAAAAGTAAGACCCCTAGAAATCTATAATAACCCTAAAAATTGTAAAAGTCCATCAAAATCCCTAAAAATATAAAAACCCTAAAAACCGTGAAAACCCCTAAGAAACCCTAAACACATATAACCACTTAAAACTAGTGAAAACTTATAAACTCTAAAATCCCTAAAACCCCAAACAACCAAAGAAAACATAAAATCCCTAAAATCCATAAAAACCCTAAGACCTAAAAAACCTAAAAAACCTATAAAACCATAGAAAAAGAATTAAAATATAAATACCCTTTAAAACCCTAAAAATGATGATAACATAGAAACCTTAAAATCCTATAAAAATAAAAAAACCCCTAAAAACAAAAAAACCAAACAACCCTAAAAACTCTAAAAAACCATATAAACCTAAAAAATTATAAAAATCCGGAAAAATCTCTCAGTTTCCCTAAAAACATAAAAAAATCCTAAATACACAGAAAACCCCTACGAAAACCTAAAAAACATAAAAACACTTAAAACCCCCAAATACCTAAAAAATATAAATACCCTAAAAACCATAAAAAACTAAAAACCATAAAACCCCTCAAAACATAAAAAGTCCAAAAAACCGACGAAAACTTGAAAAACACACTAAAGACTCTAAAAAATAATTAAACCCATAAATTTTTTTAAAAAACTCTAAAAATTTATAAAAACTAAAAAACCAAAAAAAAACCAAAAAAATCATAAAAACACTATAAATCATAAAAAATACTAAAACCCCACAAATTCCCTAAAACCCCCCAAAAAACCATAAAAATCCAAAAAAAAGACTTGAAATCAATATAAATGTACAATCCAAAAAAATTCCTTAAAAAACCCTAAGAAAAATTAAAACCCTAAAAAAACCTAAAATCCCCAAACAAAGCTAAAAAATATTGAATGCCCTAAAAACCCCAAGAGAACCCTAAAAACAATAAAAACCATACAAACTATAAAACCCCACAAAACCTGAAAAACTATAAAAAACAATAAAAATCGTAAAACCCTACTAAGAACCATAAAAACTGTTTAAACCCATAAAACATTAAAAAAATCTAAGAACCCTTAAATCACTAAAAACTAAAAAACCATAAAATCCAAAAAAAATAAAACCCTTAAACTCCAAAAATCCCTCAAAATCCATTAAAACCATAAAAAATTAAAAAATTCCCAAAAATCACTAAAACATAACAAACCCTAAACCCCCTGAAACCTCTAAGAAAACCATAAAAACCGAAAACACTTAAAAACCCTAAAAAACTAAAAAATTCTAAAAACAATAAAACCCAACAACCTAGAAAACCATTAAAGCCCCCAAAAAAATGAAAAACCCCTAAAAACCTAAAAACCACTAACAACTCTATGAATAATTTAAACCCCTAAAATTTTAAATATCTCTAAAAAACATTGAAAACCCAAAAAAATCAAAATACCCTAAAAACCCATAAAACCATACTAACCATAAAAACCATCAAAATCTAGAAAAAACCATAAAAACCTATAAAAATTATTAAAAATACCTAGAAATGTAAATACCCCTAAAAAAATTGACAAAAAATTAAGAAAAATGAAAAAACCGAAAAATATTTTAAACCACTAAAAAACATAAAAAAACTAAAAACCTTAAGAAACAAAAAAAAACCTAAAACATTAAAACCCATAAAAACCAAAAAAACAATAAAAAACCATGGAAAAAAAACAACATGAACTCTAAAAAGCATTTATATTCCATAAGATTTTAAAAATGCTAAAAAACCTAAAGAACCTTAAAAAATCAAAAAAATCAAAAAACTCAAAAAAATCCAAAAAATAAAAAAATCATAAAAACCCCAAAATCCAAAAACCCACAAAACCCTCATAACCCCTAAAAGACGTAAAAATCCTTAGAAAACCTAAAATATCTAAAAAGATAAGAAACACTTAAAACCCTAAAACAACCTAAGGAAACCTAAAAAACAAAAAAACACATAAACCTATAACAAATAAAAAAAATAAGAAAACCTAAAAAACAATAAAAACCATTAAATCCATAAAAACCCGTTAAAACTCTAAAAACCCAAAAAATTACTAAAAACTCTAAAAACCCTTTAAACCAATAAAAATGCTAAAAAATCTAAAGAACCTATAAAACCCTAAAATAATCAAACAAACCCTAATCAATCTCAAAAACCATAAAAACCCTAGACACACTAAATACCATTAGAAAACATAAAATAATAAAAAATTAAAGCCCATAAAAACATTAAAATAAAAAAACTCTAAAAAACCCTAAAAGACTCTAAAACCCCAAAGACTCCTTAAAATCATCAGACCCCTAAAACCATAAAAATCCCTAAAACCCAATAAAAATCATAAAAACCAACTAAAACTATATAATCCTTTTAAATACCTATAAATGTTAAAAACACTAAAAAACATATAAACCCTATATAAAACCAAAAAACACCGAATACCATACAAAACCAAAAAATCACTAAAAACCATAAAACATTAAAAAAGTAAAAAATACATAAAACCCATAAAAATCCATAAAAATCCAAAAGACCAAAAAATTAATAACAATATAAATAACATGAAAACCCTAAAATAACAGAAGAAAAAAATTTAAAATAAAAAACTCTTAAAAACCCTAAAAACTGTAAAAAATGATTAAAAACCTAAACCACTAAAACCCAAAAATACCCCAACACCCCTAAAAACATCTCGGATGCGATGTGGTGCGTGCCCGACAGATCGGGAATCTACTTCTAGGGTTTCGAGAACCCTGGATCTGACAGTGGCGGTCCTCGATCGGGGAGGCAAGGTTTGTGTCTGGCCCTTCCTTTCTGTTGATCTTGCGTCCCCTCCAAATCTGTGTTTTGGAGGTCTGTGGTGGCTGCACTGGTTTTTCTGGCTTGGCAACGGTCTCTGGCAGATGATAGGAGGGACATGGTGGTTTGGCTTTGGGATTTTCATGGCTAATGCAAAGATACAAGTTCATTTTCATCTCACTTCTCTTCATGCAACTGTCGAGCTTCTGGATTTCGGCTGCTTGCTGGATGCTATGTTGGACATTGGAGGTGTTGTATGTGTTCTTGTTGGCTGCTGTGGTGATGATGATTGTTTTGGTTGTGAGCTTTTGTTGCTGCTGGATCATGAGTTTTCTGCAATACTGAACCCTCCTAAAGAGGATTTTCTGGTTGCTGGAAAGTGTGTGAATGGAGGCTGGTTGGGGAAAGGCTGTTTCATTTTCTGGTTGTTGAATGCTAATTCGGGGCTGATGTTTGGGGTTGTTTGGTTATTTTTTGTTTCTGCGGATGAGTTTGTTATTGTGCTGCTAGTTGCTGGTTGTTGTTTGTTGGGAGGTGATGATGGCTGCCTTTGGTTGCGGTGCTTGTGATGTGGTTTGATGCTGCTGGCTGTGATTGGTTGTGATGTCGGATTTGGTGTTGTTGGTTGCTGGGGCTGGTTGGTTTGGATGTGCTGCTGCTACTGTATAGCTGGGATGATTGGAGGTGGTGCTGCTGGATGATGTTATTGGATGGATGTGACGTGATGATGTTGTTGTTGTGTCTGTTTTGAGTCTTTTTCATTCTTTGTTTTTCTTTTTTGGTGTGGGTTTGTAAGGGGTTTTGGGTGTGGGTCATTTGACCCCTCCCCTCCCTTGTCTGTTGTGTCTCCTTTTTTTCTCTTTAATAAATTTGGGGGGGCTGGGAATAGCCTAACCCTCGCATCTTCCTTGCCCAATAAATTCTAAAATATCTAAAAAAATTAAACCGCTAAAAACCACAAAGAAAATATAAACCCAAAAGAACTATTAAAATACTAAAAATGAAAAAAATACCTAAAAAACAAAAAACCCATTAAAATCCTAAAAAATAACTAAAAATTCTTGAACACGTAAAAACCCTTAAAATCCTAAGGAACCGTAAAAAACATTAAAAACCAAAAAAACACTTAAAACACCTAAAAAGAAAAAAACTGCTAAAAACCCTACCCTCTAAATCCTAAAAACCCTAAAAACAATAAAATACCCTAAAATCCTTAAAAACCCATAAAACCCCAAAAAGTCACTAATAATTATAAAACACATTTAAACCCCAAAAAACGTTTTAAAACTCTAAAAATCATAAAAACATTAAAAAATCAAATAACCACCCTCAAAAACACAAAAAACCATAAAAAACTATAAAACCCCCCTTAAACACAAAAAACCATAAAAAACCATAAAAACCCCTAAAACCATAAAACCCATAAAACCATTAAAAATCATAAAAAAATAAAAACCCATAAAAATCACTAAAAATACCTAAAAAGTGAAAAAAACCCTAAAAATCCAGAAACCCCTAAGAACACCTAAAAAACATAAAAACACATAAACCCCCTAAAAACCTAAAAAACAATAGAAACCCCAAATACATTAAAACACTTAAAACCCCTAAAAATCCAGAAAAACATTAAAACTAATAAAAATACTAAAATAATTAAAACAATAAATACACATTAAACCCATAAAAACATTAAATATATCCTAAAACCCTAAAAAATAATAAAAAATTTCATAAAAATATAAAAAAACCCCTCCAAACCATGAAACCCATCAAAATCCCAAAAAACAATAAAAACCAATAAAAATCATAAAAAATCGGTAAAATCCATAAAATCCATAAAATCCATAAAATTATTAAAAACCTCTAAAACCCTAAAAAATACTAAGAAACCCATAAAAAACTATGAAAACACAAAAATGATAAAATTACTAAAAATCCAAAAAAATTCAAAAAACCCAAAAAAGCCTAAAAACCCTAGTAACCATAAAAACACCTAAAACCCTTAGAACCTCTATAACCCCATAAAATCCCTAAAAATAACTATGAAATCTAAAAACCCTTTAACCCCAAAAAATGTAAAAAAATCTAAAAAGTCTTTGAACCCTAATAAAGTCAACCAAAAACCCTAAAAACCAAAAAATTGTAATAACCATAAAACTCTAAAAACTATAAAAACACTCAAAATCCCTAAAAAGATAAAAAACCCATTAAAATATGGAAAAAAAATTAAAATATAAAAAAACATAAAACCCCTAAAATCCATGAACCCCCCCCCCCCTAAGAAATCCTTAAATACTTAAAAAATTTCAAACCCCTAAAAATCCTAAAAACCTTGAAAAACCTAAAACCCCTAAAACATTAAAATCTCTAAAAACCCATAAAAACCTTAAAACCAACTTAAAAATATAGAAACCCTTTAAACACCTAAAATGTAAAAAAAACTCTAATAATCTAGAAAAACTAAAAAAACCCTAAAACCCATTAAAACATTAAATAGCCTAAAAACCCTTTAAACCCTCAAAAACACGAAAACCAATAAAAATCATAAAAGAGCACTAAAAATAACTAAAAACACAAAAAGACTAAAAATATAAAAAAATCACAAGAAACATTAAATACCTAAAAACCCTTAAAATCCCTAAAAATCTAAGAAAATCCTTAGATGGCGACGCACTCCCCCGGATCTCTCCCTCATTCGACGCCTCTTCCAGGTTTTTCCCTGGATTCTTCTCGCGGCTACGGTTTTGTATCTTTGATTTCTGGTTCTTGTTGATAGGATGCGCTAATCGGTCCCATTGTGGTGGTGGCCTTGGTTCTTTGGGAGCCTAAACTTCCCCGAATGGCTCTGTTCGCGCCACCAACTTCAGATCCTTGTGAGGATCCTGACTGGGTTTCGATCTATGGTTGCAGTTTATTTTCAGCCATGAATCAGGGGCGTGATTTTAGTTCTGAAGTGTCTGAAGATGGGTCAACATTGTCAAGGACCTCATCGGATAAGGTTGCAAAAGACCGGTAGAGTGTGGTGAGGGCCTATTTGGCGGACACGGGATCATTTATGGTGGGAGTTTGGTCTTCTTCGGAAGATTGCTTCTGGGGGTTTAGCTTCTGCGGTGTCTATTTTCGACAGCGGAGTGGCGTGATGCTTTCATTATCTTGGTCTTCGATGATGCAGATGCTTGTAGATCTGAGGTCTGGCATGCTTTGGTGGGTATTTGGTTTTACGAAGGAGGATTCTAGTTTTGGAAGGCTTTTCATCGGCTTGTATATGGTGTGGGATCTCCGATCTGCTGGTCAATGGTGTGTTCTAAAGATGCAAGTCCGTTTTCCTGGTTCCTTGGCTTTGTTTTTCCTTAATGTTGTTGATGCAGGATAGATTAAGGTGTGCTGTGATCGGGGTAATTTGTTAGTCTGTGCTTATATGGAGTACCAAAGTAGTCTTTTTGGTTCAGTGTATGGACGGATTGGTTGTGAGATACTGCTTGTGATAGATGATGGATCTGCTGCGAGGGATGGAGCGCTGTTTGGTGGGCTCACTAGGCTCTGTTGCATTCTGGCTACTTTGTTGGACTGTGGTTTTCTATGTTGTGGCTGGTTTGGATGTGAATCGTTGTGGGTGCTGGATTTTGGTTATGTTGAGTGGAATTGGATGTTGTATGTTTCTGGTTGTGAAACTTGGTGTGAAATGCTTGATGTTGATTGGATAGGAGGTGATGGTTTCTGGTTCTTAACGGTGATGGTTGCTACTTGGATGGGATGTGATAAAAGTTATTGGTTCTTGATGATGGTTGTTGCTTTGCTGCGAGGTGGAGAATGTGAGTTTTATGTATTTGATGCTTGTGGTTCTGCGATGCTGGTGGTGAATTTTCTTGAGAAAGAGGCGATGGATGATGAAAATGGTGTTACGAGAAGCTGGTTGCTGTTTGGACAGGAGATGCAGCTGGAGATGCTTCTGATTTTCCAATTTTTCTGGTTTTGTGTGTCTTTTAGGATTTTTGGGGACTCTTGGGTTTTGTGGGATTGTCCATGGGTTTTGGGTGTTGGTTGATTAACCCCGCCCTCCCCTGTCTGTCGGGTCTTTCTACAGAATCTTTTTTAATAATAAATTTGGGGGGGGGGGGTCAGGAAAAGCCTGGCCTCCACAACTTCCTTGCCCTAAAAATCTAAAAACATGCTAAAAACCCTAGGAACCCAACAACTTAGAAAACCCTAAAACCCCAAAAAAGAAAAAAAACCGTAAAAATCCATAAAACAATTAAAACCCCCTAAACCCTCTAAAAAAAAGCTTAAACCCCTAAAATGATTAAAATGCTGAAAAACCTTAAAAACCTTCAAAAACTCAAAAAAAAACCCTAAAACCGCAAAAACAATTGAAAATATTAAAAACCATAAATCCCCTAGAATCCCTCAAAATCCATGAAATCCATAAAAAACCTTAAAACTACTAAAACAAGACCTCAAATTCCCTAAAAAAACTAAAAACCATGAAAAACACTATATAATCCTTAAAAACCTAAAAACACTTAAAACCACTAAAACACTAAAAAAATAAGAACCCTAAAACCCTAAAAACTTCCAAATCCCTAAAAACCCTAAAAATTAATAAAATAAAAAAAACAAAAAGATCCCTAAAAAAGTAAAAGACCCTAAAACCCAAAACACATGAAAAAACCTAAGAAAAACATAAAAACCTAAAAAATGAAACCCCTAAAAACTAAATAAACCATAGAGAACCTAAAAAACCCTAAACCCCTAAAAACCATTAATCCATTATAAAACATAAAACCCTAAAAACTTATAAAAAACCTAACAGGCATTAAAAACCCATTATACAAATAAAACATTATAATCCTTAAAATCCTTAAAACCCTAAGAAACTCAAAATATCCTAAAACCCCCCAAAAAATTCTAAAACCTCAAAAAAAAACCCCAAGTCCCCTTAAAATATATAAAACTCAAAAAACCATAAAAATCCTTAAAAATCCACAAAAAAACTCTAAAAACCTTAAAAACCCCAATGAAAACCAAGACATAAAAAACCACTGAAAACCCCTAAAAATATAAAAAATGCTAAAAGACAAAAAACCCTAAAACCACTAAAAACCCTGAAACCCGTTAAAATCCATAAAATCCTAAAAGACCATAAAAAACTAAAAAATACCTAAAACTTTCTAAAAACAAAAAAAACCCTAAAAAACATGAAAACCCGGGGAAACCCTTAAAATCATAAACATAATTTAAACACCCCCAAAACCTTAAAATTGGTATATACGGTAAAAACACTAGAAATTATACAAATCATTAAACTTTTAAATAACTTAAAAACACACAAAACCCCATAAAAATACTAAAAACAGACAAAGAATAATAAAACCCTTTTGACCTATCAAATTTTATAAAACTCTAAAAAACAACAAAAACTATAAACAATCTAAAAATTTTAAATTCAAAAAAACCCCCAAAAACCCAAAACCCTAAAAGACCACAAAACCCTAAAAGACCCTAAAACTACTAAAAGTCTGTTAAAACTCTACAAAACCAAGAAAATCCTAAAAATTTCCAAACAAATTATAATAATTTTAAAAACCCTAAACTGCCTAAAACCCCTAATAAAACCTCAAAAACTGAAATACATTTAAAACCCCTAAAAACAAAAAAAACACCACAAAACATAAAACACCATTTACTCTAAAAACCCTAAATACCCTCAAAATACCAAAAAACCCAGAAAACTAGTAAAAATTCATAAAATTTCATAGAAACATAAAAAACACTAAAAACCCTGAAAACCCATAAAAAACCTTTAAACCCTTAAAACACAAGAAACCCCTAAAAAAGAAAATGATAAAAACCATAAAAAACCCTAAAAACACATAAATCTTCTAAAATCCTTATAAAAACATAAAACACCATAAAAAACCTTGAAAAACATTAAAAATGAAAAAATTATAAAAACGATAAAACCCCTATAAATAAAAAAACCAAAAAACCAAAAAACCAAAAAAACCCCTCAAAATCCCTAAAAACCATGAAAAGCATAAAAGGCATGAGAATGCCCTAAAAATCCCTAAAAAGGGAAAAACTCTAAAAATAAAGAAAAAACCATAGAAAAAATTGAAAACCTACAAAACACTTAAAACGACTAAAATCCTATAAACCAAAAAAATCCTAAAAAACTATAAAATCCCTCAAAAAATCCCAAAAAACTCTTAAAACAAAAAATCCTAAAAAATCCCTAAAATCCCTAAAAATGTAAAAACCGAAAAAAATCCCTGAAAAATTGAAAGAAAGCCATAAAAAAATAAAATCACATAAAACCTCTCCAAACCCTAAAAACACATAAAACACCTAAAAACCTAAAGATGCTAAAACACCTAAAAACACTAAAAGATTCTGAAAACCTAGAAACCCCTAAAAACCATACGAACCCCTAAATACATTAAGAATAAAAAAAATTACATAAAACCATAAAAACCTCAAAAAACTAAAAACACAATTTAATCCCCTAAAACATTAAAAGTCTATTAAAAACAATTAAATCCCAAAAAACTCAAAAAACAACCCTAACCCCCCTATAAAAATAACCAAAAAACCAAAAATTAACTAAAAACCCTAAAATACTTAAAACCCTAAAACTCTATAAACATCCTAAAAATCCATCAAAATTCCAAAAAAATTAAAAACCCTGAGAACCTTGAAAATCCCAAAGAAATCCATTAAAATCTAAACACACCTAATAGTGATGGTTTTTGCTTGGATATGTGTTCTTTTGTGTTTGATTTGTTTTTCCTTTTGACTGTTTTGGGTTTCTTTTATGGGTTTGGGGTTGTTAAGGGTTTTTGTGTGCGGGTCGTTTGACCCCTCCCTTCCCTTGTATACTGCGTCTTTTTCTTCTAATAAATTGGGGGGGGGGGGGGTCAGGAATAGCTCGACCCTTGCACCTTCCTTGCCCTTAAAAAACCAAAAAAAACATAAACCCCTAAAAAAACTAAAAACCCCTAAAAATATAAAAACCCTAAAAAACGTAAATACCACCAAAACCATAAAAACTATAAAACCATGAAAATACTAAAAACACTTAAAACCATTTAAATGTTACAAAACTCAAAAAACCCTTAAAACCAAAAGAATTAAAAAACCCCAACACCCCCTCCTCTGAAACCTTGAAAAACCAAAAAAAACCCTAAAAAACATAGAACCCCTAAAAATACCTAAAAACTGTTAATACCATAAAAATACTAATAAATCCATAAAAATCACATAAAATATTAAAGACCCTAAAAACATGAAGAAAATTGTGAAGCACTAAAAACATGAAAACAACTAAAAATCCAAAAAACTAAAAATCCAAAAAACTAAAAAAACCATGAAATCCTTAAAAACATTTAAAAAACAAAAAACTCTAGAAACTCCTAAATATTAATAAAAAATATAAAAACCCTTAAACCCCATTAAAATGATAAAAAATCAAAAAAACACTAAAAACCCTAAAAAACTCAAAAAACCCCTAAAACCCAAAAAAACCAAAAAAACAAATAAAAACCCTAAACACTTTAAAACCCCTCAAAATCCCAAAAACCCTATAAAAAATAAAAATCCCAAATCCGCTAAAAATCCCTAAAAATAAAAAACCCTAAAAACCAATAAATACATAAGAAAAACATAAAAACCTAAAAAAAATAAAACCCCTAAAAACCTAAAAAGCGCTAAAAACCCTAAAAACACAAAAAAGCCCAAAAAACACTCAAAATACCTAAACCACCCAAAGAAACCATAAAAATCATAAAATATCTATAAAAATGCATAAAAACCTAAACATACCTAGATACTCTAAAAACCCTAAGAAAACATTAAAATCCTAAAACACTTTAAACCCCTAAAAACCTAAAAAATGTTGAAATCCCTAGATAACCCTAAAAACTGTAAAACTCCTAAAACCATAAACACCCCTAAAAACGTAAAAAACAATAAAAACCATAAAACCCACTAAAAAATATAAAAACCATTTAATCCCCTTAAAACATTAAAAAACTATAAAATTCCATTAAAACCCCCAAAAACACAAAAAAAAACCGACAGACCCAAAAAATCATAACAACCTAAATAGCCTAAAAACCCTAAAGCCACTGAAAATCCAACAAAAACTATAAAATATTAAAAAAACTATACAAAACCCTAAATAAATAAAAAACCATAAATCCCTGATAGCCCCTAAGAAAACAATTAAAAATTAAAAACATTAAATCCCCTTAGAAAATAAAAACACCTTAAAACCATAAAAACTCTTATAACCCCATAAAACCCTTAAAAAACACAAAAAACAATTAAAACCCTTTAATCCCATAAACACGTTAAAATATCTAAAAACCATAAAACCCCTTACAACTAAGAAATCATCAAAAATACTAAAAAAAACACAATACCCTAAAAACTCTGAAACACCCCCAAACCCCCCAAAATCTCTAAATATCCTAAAAACACAAGAAATTTATTAAAATCCCAAAAAATCCCAAAAAACATAAAAATCCAAAAACCTTAAAAACCTTAAATAAAATCTTAGAAACCTAAAAACACTTAAAACCGCTACAAAACCTTAAATATAAAAAAACCCTTAAAATCTTTAAAACCCCTAAAAATCCCATAAAACAATAAAAATCTATAAAATTAATAAAACCATAAAAACCCTAAAAACCATAAGAAAAAAATCAAAATTTTAAAAACATTTAAAACCCCTAAAAAACCTAAGAAACACTAAAAAATGTAATAACCTAAAAACCCCTAAAAACCCTAAAAAACTAAAAACCTGAATACACCTAAAACCATAAAAAACACTAAACACCTTTAAAAACACTAAATACTTAAAAAACACTTAAAACACATATGCATGTTAAAAATATAAAAAAATCTAAAAACCCTAAAAACTAAAAAACATGAAAACCCCAAATATATAATAAAAGGCCTTAAAATCATAAAAACCCTAAAAACCCCAAAAACATAAAAAACCATAAAAATCAAAATATAAATCCTAAAAAATGAAAAAAAACATACCACACTGAAACCCCCTAAGAAAACGTTAAAACCAACAAACACTTAAAAAACCTAAAAACCTAAAAACCTAAAAAAACTAAAAACCATAAAAACACTAAAACCCCTAAAAATCCGTAAAAACACTATAAATTTAAAAAAAAATCCTAAAATACACTAAAATTAATTAAATTTTTTTAAAACCTTAAAAATCCTAAAAAAACCCTAAGAAAACCTTCAAAAACAAAATACACTTAAAACTGGTAAAAATCACAAAAAACACTAAAACCCCTAAAAACCACAAAATCCCTCAAAACCCCAAAACCCCTAAAATCCCATAAATGTACAAAAAATACCTAAAAATAGATAAAAATGTAAAAGATCATAAAAACCCTGGAAACCACTATGAAAACCTTAAAAACCAAAACACACTAAAAACCCGTAAAAATCTATAAAAATCTAAAAACTCTAAAAACCATAAAAGGCCCAAAAAACCCCTGAATTCATAAAAACCCATAAAAATTAAAAACCCTAAAAACAAATAAACACCCTAAAAACTAAAACTATTACAACCCTTTAGGTCCCTAAAAACCTTAAAAACATTAGAAATGCCTAAAAACTCATAAAAATTAAAAAAAACCAAATAATCCAAGAAAAACGAAAAACCCATAAAAATCAAAAAAAAAATATCCAAAAATAAATAAATACCATAAAACCTCTGAAAGCATTGGAAATCCTTAAAAACCAAAAAAAAGTAAAATCAAAAAAAATCCTCAAAAATTATAAAAACCCAGAAAACCCAAAAACCCAAAAAACCCTAATAACCCTAAAAATAATAAAAACCTTAAAAATACCTAAACACGTAAAAACGCGTAAATCACATAAGATAACCTTAAAAAACTAAAACATTAAAAACCTATAAAAACCTAAGAAACCCAAAAAACCCAAAAAAAATCCCGAAAAATCCAAAAAAAATCATTAAAATACAAAAAATACATAAAAATTACAAAAAAAAATAAAACACTAAAAACCATGAAAAACTCTAATAAAATACCTTAAAACTGAAAAACACTTATAAAGCCTAAAAGACCTAAAAAATCTAAAAACCCTAAAAAATCCCAAAAATTACCCGAAAAACACCGAGACCCTAAAAACCATAAACCCCCAAAAAATTATATAAACACATACAATTCCATAAAATCCCTAAAAACCATAAAAACTATAACAACCCATTAAACCCCTAAAAAATTTTAAAACTCAAAAATCCTAAAATCCAAAAAAATACTCAAAACCCCATAAAACCCCATAAAAACCTAAAAACCTAAAAACCCATAATCCCCCAAAATCCCCAATAACCTGGAAACCTCATTAATGTTTTTTAAAATCCCTTAAAACCCATAAAAATGAAAAAATACCTATAAAAAATAAGACAAACTAAAAACATAATCCCTAAAAACCCTAAAAACCATAAAATCCATAAAACCACTTAAAAATTATAAACCCCTGAAAACCTTAAAACCCAAGAAAACCATAAAACCCCTAAAATTCAGTAAAAACTATAAAAACCCTTTAAACCCCCAAAAAATTTGAAAAAAAATAAAAACATAAAAAACTATAAGAAACTAAAAAATGCTAAAACCCTAAAAACCAAAAAAAAACAAAAAACCCAAAAAATCCCTAAAAACAATAAAAATCCTAAAAACCCCTAAAAATACATAAAAACATAAAAAAACTAAAAACCTATAATATCCAAATAAAATTACAAAAACCTAAAAATACTTGAAACCCCTAAAAAACCTAATAAACAATAAAACCCTAAAAAACCCAAAAACAACTAAAACTCCAAAAAAATATTTCAAAACTATCCAGAATCATTAAAATATTATTAAAACATCACTAAATATCCCTAAAAATGAAAAAAACTAAAAACCGTGAAATACCATAAGAAAACATTAAAACCCAAAAAACACTTAAAACCCATAAAATCCATAATAACGCTAAAAACCAAAAAAACCGAAAAACCCTAAAAACCCATAAAAACCCTCAAAATCCCAAAAAACCCCAAAAAATCCACAAAAATCATAAAAAATATATGAAATCCCTAAAAACAAAAAAAACCAAAAAAACCTAAAAAAAAATAAAAAAACTAAGAAAACCATAAAATTAATTAAAATCCACAAAAACCTAAAAACTCAAAATCCCGTCAAAAATCCTAAAAAGACAATAAAAACCCCAAAACACATAAAAACCATAAAAACCCTAAAAACCATAAACCCTTAAAACCCTAAATGCACTAAAACTCTAAAAACCCTTTAAACCCATAAAAATGTTTGAAGACACTAAAATACCATAAAAGACCTAAAAAACTCAAAACAAATTAAAAATCCAAAAAACCCATAAAAACTTGAACAGAAGAAAAAGAATTAAAACACTTGAAATCCTTAGAAATCCTAAAACCCCAATAAAAATAAAAAACCCCTAAAAATCAATGACGACATAAAAACCCTATAACCCCTGAAAAACCTTAAGAAAACCATTAAAACCAAAAATAAATTTAAACCCCTAAAAATCTAAAAAACCTAAAAAACCATAAACACCGTAAATACCATCAATCCCTAAAAACCTTTAAAACCCAATAAACCCAAAAATAATATAAAAATCTAAAAACTCTAAAATCCATTTAAACCCCTAGAAACATTAAAAACTCTAAAGATCCGTAAAAATCCTCTAAAACTCAAAAAACCCTAAAACCGAACAAACATAAAACCATAAAACCCCTAAAACCCACTGAATCCATAAACACCCTAAAATACATTAAAACCCTAAAAGGGATAAAGAATCCATAAAATTATAAAAAACCTAAAAAACTAATTAACCATAAGAAAACATTTAAAATAATAAAACATTTTAAACCCCTAAAATACTAAAAACCCTAAAACCTAAAAACCCTAAAACCCCCTAAAAAGCCTTAAAATCCCTAAAACCCACAAAACTCATAAAAATAAAAAAATAGTTAAAATCCCTAGAAATGTTAAAAACTATAAAATCCCAGAAAACCTGGAAGAAATCCTTAGAAAAAAAATTAAAACCCCTAACTAACCTACAAATTCAAAATCCCCTAAAACCCCTAAAATATTCTGAAACCCATAAAAAAAATGAAATCCCTAAAACCCTAAAACCCTAAAACCCATAAAGACCCCTAAATCCCTTAAATATCAAAAAAATCTTCAAACACCTAATTTTTTTTTAAAAACTCTAAAAAACCGTAAAACCCTAAAAAACTAAAAATACACTATAAACCCAATAAACCAAAAAACCCCCCAAAACCTCAAAATCAATAAAACCCTAAAACCAAAAAAATCATAAAAAAGACCTAAAAATCCATAAAAACATAAAAAAACCCAAAAATACACTAGAAAAACCAAAGAAAACCTTAACAACCCTAAAATTTATAATCCCATAAAGACCTAAAAAATGTTAAAAACCCTGAAAAACTATAAAAAGACACTAAATCCACTAAAAAACCTAAAAACAAAAACCCCCTAAAAATCCTAAAAACACATAAAATTCCTAAAAACCAATAAACTCAAAATCCAATTAAACCCCTAGAAATGCTAAAAAACTCCAAAAACCATAAAACACTAAAAACACCAAAAACCTTAAAACCCCATAAAACCCTAAAACCCCATAAAACCCCTCAAAATCTTTAATGCCTAAAAAACCATAAAAACCATAAATCCATAAAAATCCCTAAAAATGTAAAAAACCCTAAAACCATAAAAACCTATAAGAAAACTCTAAAAACCTTGAAACACATAAAAAACATTAAAAACATTAAAAATTCTAAATATCCTAAAAAATACTAAAACCCTTGAATACCATAAAACCGCTAAAAATAATAAAAATTCTTAATATCCCATAAAACCCATAAAAATCACTAAAAAATCTAAAAAAGTTAAAGACTCAAAACAACTTAAAAACACAAAAAAACTAAAATACCTAAACCCAAAAAAAATCCAAACCCCCTCAAAATCCCTTAAAACCCAAAAAAAAAACTCATAAAAATAACTAAAGACATAAAAAACCCTAAAAATACATTAAAACCCCTCATAAAATTTTAAAACCCTAAAAATACATAAAACCCCAAAAAACCAAAAAAATGCTAAAAACCCAAAAAGACCCTCAAAACTCCTAAAACCCAAAAAACTCCAAAAAACGTTAGAATCCATAAAAACCCTTTAAACCATAAAAAAATACTAAAAATTATAAAAACCCTTTACACCAATAAATTTTTATAAAAATAACTAAAAACCTTTAAAACCCTAAATACTAAAAATACACTAAAAAAATTACAAACCCAAAAAACCATAAAAAAATATAAAACCCTAAAAAGCATAAGAAAACCAAAAGTACCTAAAATCCATAAAATTATTAAAAATTTAAATACCCTGAACTACCGTAAGAAAACCATAAAAACCTAAAAAATATATAAAACCCAAAAAATCTAAAAAATTCTAAAGACCCTAAAAACCCTAAAACCATACAAACCCTCATAATCATTAAAACCCCTAAAAATCTATATAATTTTTAAAAAATCCCTAAAATGAAAAAAAAAACATAAAAAAACATAGAAACCTTGAAACCCCTAACAATCCTAAAAAGAACCCAAAACCCATAAAACCCCTAGAACATTAAAAAAACCTAAAAATTTAAAACACTGAAACCCACTAAAAATATATAAAAACCCTTCAAACCCCTCAACATATTAGAAGACTATAAAAATGTAAAAAGTATTAACAATTTCAAATAACCCTAAAAACCCCAAAAAACAACAACCCCTAAAAACACTCAAAATCCATAAAACCCCAAAAAGCCGTAAAAATTCTAAAAAATCACAAATAATTACTGAAATCATAATAAACCCAAAAAACACAGAAACCCCCCAAGAATACCTAAAAACCTAGAAAACATAAAACCCATTAAAAATCGTAAAAGGTTTAAAGCCCTAAAACCTCTCAATTTACCTAAAATCCCTAAATACCCATAAAAATCATAAAAATTCCCTAAACATACCATAAAAAGTATGAAACCAAAATAACCTTGAAAAATAATAAAAACCTTAAAACCCAAAAACACATAAATCCCCTAGAATCCTAAGAATGCTAAAACCCCTAAAAATCTTGAAAATGAACCTAAAACCCCTGAAACACCTAAAACCCTAAAAACACCTAAAACCCATAAAAAATATAAAAACCCAAAGAAAACTAAAAAACCCTAAAATCCCATTAAACCCCTAAAAACATTAAAAATTGTGGAAATCATTAAAACCACTAAAAAACTAAAAAAACCCTAAAATCCCTAAAAATTTATAAAAATACAAAAACCCCTCAAAATCCTTAAAATAGTAAATATCTATAAAAACCCAGAAAAAGGATATGAAAACCTTCAAAACCTAAAAACCCCTAAAACCCATAATATGGTAACAACACTAAAAATACTTAAAACCCCTACAAAAATAAAACCTCTAAATGTCACTAAAACCCCTAAAACCCATAAAAATAAGTAATAATCCCTAAAAAGACCCAAAAACGTAAATAACCTAGAACTTTGAAAACCCATAAGAAAACCATATAAAACTATAAACAATTAAAACCCTTAAAAACCTTAAAAATTTTAAAACCTTAAAAGACCCTAAAAACAATAATACCCACAAATAAATCCTAAAGACCATAAAAAATAAAAACCCTTTCAACCTTAAAAAAAGTTAAAAATGTTAAAAATACTTAAAAACAAGAAAAAATAAAAAAACCCCTAAAAAAAACCATGGAAAACACAATATCCCTAAAAAACCTCAAAAGCCTCAAAATCCCAAAAATAACATAAAAACCATAAAAAACAAAAAACTTCCTAATTACATAAAAAACATTAAAAACATAAAGACTCCTATGAAAACCTTAAAAACCTAAAACTAGTTAAAACCTCTAAATATGTAAATTATTCAAAAAACCCTAAGAACCCTAAAAAGCTTGAAAACCTTCAAAATATAGAAAAAACCATAAAATCCATAAAAATCCAAAAAAGCACGAAAAATCCATAAAATGGTAAAAACCCCTAAAGACCATGAAAACCCATAAGAAAAACTAAAAACTCAAAAAAATAGAAAAACTGTAAAAAACCCTTAAAAACAGTAAAACCCTTACAAAGACCCTGAAAACCATAAAACACTGAAAAACCATTAAAAACCCCCAAAACCCCATAAAACCAATGAAACCACAAATACTATAACAACCAAATAAGCCCCAAACTTTTAAAAAACCTAAAGATAACAATAAAGAAACAAAAAAAACTTAAAACACAAAAAAAATCTCAAAATCCCTTAAAAACCATAGAAATATATTGAACCCTCAAAATCCTTAAAAACCCAAAACCCATAATAATCCTAAAAATATTAATCCCCTAAAAACCTTGAAAACACCTAAGGAATCCTTAAAATTATATAAACTATTAAAACCCCTAAAAACATAAAACTGCTAAAACCAATGAAAACCCTAAAACCCCTAAAAACCTTAAAACCCATCTAAATCCCTAAAACCCATAAAATATTAAATATGACCTATAATTCCTAAAAACAAATAAAAAACCTTAAAATCCATAAACAACCCTATGAAAACATTTAAGACCTAAAAAAATATAACCCCTAAAAAATTATAAAACCCTTAAAAGCAATAACACCCCTAAAAACCCTAAAAACCCTCAAATCCCCCAAAAACTCTAAAAAACACCAAAATTGTAAAAAAAACCTAAAAACCCTTAAAAACATAAAAATTCCCCAAAACCATGAGAAACCCTATTAAAACCATATCAGCCTAAAAAATCAAACCTCTAAATATCTAAAAAATTATAAAAGCTTAGAAATATCCTAAAAAACCCAAAAAACCATAAAATCCCATAAAACCTTAAAAATCCCTAAACCCCCATAAAACCCAAAAACACTAAAAAATCTAAAAACACTTTAAACACATAAAATTGTTAAAATCCAATGAAAAACTATAAAAACAAACAAAAACACAAAATAAACCTAAAAGCCCCAAAAAATCACAAGAACTATAAACACCATAAAAACCCCTAAAACCCTCAGAATCCCTAAAAACATAAAAACCCATAAAAATCAAAAAAGGAAAAAAAATCCCAATAAACATAAAAACCCCCAAAAAAAATCATTGAAAACTTAAAGAAACCCTTTAAAGTATAAAAATACATAAAACCTAGAGAAACGCATAAAACCTCAAAACAACTATAAAATTTAATAAACCATAAAAACATAAAAATACTAAAAAGCCATAAAATCTATAAAAACATAAAAGAAGCATATAACCATGAAAAAAACTAAGAAAACCATAGAAATCTAAAAATAAATAAAACACCTAACAATCTTAAATAATTTAAATGACCCTAAAAACCCTAAGTAGACATGAAAAAACCCTAAAAACCTTAAAAACTATAAAAACCCCCTAAAAACCTTTTAATTCCATAAAAACCCTTAGACACACTAAATTACAGCTAAATTCTCTAATTCTTTTTTAAACCCATAAAATGCTAAAAGTTGTAAATAACCTTAAACCCACTAAAAATAAAAAAATATATAAAAAAAACACCTACAACCCTTAAAAATCCATAAAATCCTCAAAATCCTCAAAACCCTAAAATCCCAAAAATTTAAAAAAATGTCTTCAAAATATCTAAAAATTTAAAAGACCATAAAAACCCTTAATAAATTTTTAAACCCTAAAAAAAATTAAAATTTCTAAGAAACCAAAAAAGATAAATACCCAAAAAAACCTAAAACCTATAAAAGTTGCTAAAATCCTTTAAAACCACTAAAAGAGCTGTAAACCTTAAATAACCATTAAATACATTTAAAACCCTTTAAACCCCTAAATTTTTTTAAAACATTAAAATAACCTTAAAACCCATAAACAACTCAATGAGAACCCCAAAAAATATAAAACAAAAAAAACCCTAAAAATCCTTAAACTGTCAAAATACCTATAAACCTTAAAACCCTAAAAATCATAAAATTCAATAAATATCCCTAAAAACAAAAAACCCCTTAAAACCATAAAAACCCCAAATAAAACTTTAATAACTTAGTAAAACATAAAACCCCAAAAAACATAAAATATACTAAAACCCCTAGAAAACAGGGAGAATCCTCAAAATCCAAAAAACAATTAAAACCATAAAAATACTAAAAAAAATACACAAAACCTACAAAGGAAAATAACCTTAAATTTTTGAAAACCCCTACGAAAACATGAAATATCTAAAAAAATTAAACCCCTAAAAACAAAAAAATAGTAAAAATGCTAAAAAACCCCTAAAAACCTGAAAACCACTAAAAACTATCAAAATCCCTAAAAACAATAAAAACCATAAATATTATAAAAAAGCATAAAATACGTAAAAAATAAAATAATCCAAAATACCCACAATAAATTATTAACAACATAAAAACACATAAACCCCCTAAAAAACCTAAACATGCTTAAAATTCTAAAAGACCATAAATACCCCAAAAGCCCTAAAAACATAAAATCCAAAAAAACACAAAAAACCAATAAAAACAATTAAAACCCATTAAAAACAAAAATTTATATAAACCCATAATACTTTAAAAAAATATTAGAAATATTAAAAACCCTAAAAAATAATAAATACAATAAAACACAAAAAAACCATAAAACCCTAAAAACCACAAGAAACCCATAAAACCAACCAATACTACTAAAAATATAAATATCATAAAATTCCTAAAAATAACTAAACATCCCTTAAAACATAAAAAAATTCTTAAAACACTAAAAAGACCATTATAAAATCTTGAAAACTTTAAAACTCTAAGAAACCCCAAAACTTAAAATATACTAGAATCCCCAGGAACCCTAAAACCCAAAAAATACCTAAAATCCATAAAAATCCATAAAAATCCAAAATAATCCCTAAAAACCTCAAAACCTAAAAATCTGTAAAACCCTAGAAAAAACCAATGAAAATCGTAAAAACATAACAACACTTAAACCCCTAAAAAAATTAAAAATGAAAAAACAGTAAAAAGTTCCTAAAAATCCTTAAAACTATAAATTAATTTAAAACCTTTAAACCATTAAAAAATTTTAAAAACCTAAAACCACTAAAAACACTAAAACAATTTAAAACCATAAACTGTAAAAAAAAAATATAAAATGACATAAAACCCTAAAACAGAAAAAACACCTAAAATGTTTTTTTGTTTTCTAGGGTATTTATGATTTTTTATATTTTTTTTAACATTTTTTAGATTAAAGTGTGTTAATATTTTAGTGTGTTTTAAGGTTTTTTTTTGGTTTATGATTTTTTTAATGTTTTGACATGGTTATATTATTATTAGGACTTTTATTGTTTTCATTATCTTTTTAGGATTTCTAGAATTTTTAGTCTTTTATGGGTTTTATATGTTTTAAGTTTTTAGTGTTTTCTTAGTGGTTTTTTATTTTTTTTAGAGTTTTTATGTTATTTATGATTTTTAGGGATTTTTTTAGGATTTTATAGATCTTTAAGGGTTTAAAGGATTTTGAGAATTTTAAGGGTTTTGAGTGTTTTTAGGTTTTTTGGTGTTTTAAGTGTTTTTTGGATCTTTATAGTTTTCATAGTGTTTTTAGGGACTTTAGGGTTTTTACATTTTTATATATTTTTAATGGGTTTTTGGTATTTTGATATTTTGATTGTTTTTTGGGTTTTTATGGGTATTATGGGTTTTAGGGTTTTTTGTTTCTTGTGGTTTTTTGAGTTTTCTTTTATTTTTAAGGTTTTTTAGTTTTTTAATGTTTTTTGGGGTTTAAAGGGTTTTTAATGTTTATAGTAGTTTTTTAGGGATTTTAATTGTTTTTAGTTTTCTTAAGGTTTTTAGGGTTTTATGGTTTTTAAGGATTTTAGGCTTTTATAATTTTTTATTTTTTTGGGTTTTAAGTGTTTATAGGATTTTAAGCTTTTCTTAGGGTTTTCATGGTTTTTAGGCATTTTATTTTCTAGGGATTTTTTGGGATTTTTCTGGATTTTTAATGTTTTTAGGTGTTTTAGTGATTTTTGGGGGGTTTTCGATATGTGTAGTGTTTTTATGGTCTTTTCGGTTTTAAAGTTTTTTTAATTTTATTTTGGTTTTAATATTTTTGGAGTTTTTATAATGTTTTTAGTGGCTCAAATGTTATTTAGAGTATTTAGGGGTTTTAGGGTTTTTGTTGGTATTTATGGTATTTATGGTTTATAGTGGATTTTTTGGTTTTTATCGTTTTAATGGTGTTTAGGGTTTTAGGGTATTTAGTGTTTTTAGGGTTTTAGGGGTTTTAGGGTTTTTTGTGTTTTTAGGGGTTGTAATTGTTTTAGGTTTTTATAGTCTTCTTTGGCATTTTGGGTTTTTTTAGGTTTTCTTATATTTTTATGGATATTTAGATCCTTTTTGGGTTTTAGGTTTTTAGGGTTTTTGTGGTTTTTAAGGGTTTTAGGTTTTCTTAGGGTGTTTAGTGTTTTTATGGTATTCTTTATGGTTTTCTAGTTTTTTTTGTGTTTTTATGGGTTTAACGGTTTTTAAATTTTTCTTAATGTTTTTAGGGGTTTAAAGGGTCTCTAGTGTTTTTTTGTTGTGTTTTAGTGTTTTAATGGGGTTTTAAGGTATTTAAAACTTTTAGCCATATTTATGTTTTTAGGTATTTTAGGGGTTTTTAGGGTTTTTAAGGTTTTTAAAGTTTTCATGATTTTTAGGGGTTTATGATTTTTATGATTTTAATGTTTTAATAGTGGTTTTATGAGTTTTTTGTTGTGTTTTAGTGTTTTTTAGGGTTTTTCGGATTTTATGGGTTTTTATTGATTTTTAGGGGTTTAGGGGTTTTAGTTTATTACCATTTTTTAGATTTTTCATGGTTTTATCTGATTTTGTGTTTTTATATTTTTCATAGGGTTATTCAGGGTTTTTATGGTATTTTACATTTTTATGCATTTTTAGGGATTTTTAGGATTTTTATGGTTTTTTGGGTATTTATGGGTTTTAGGATTTTACAGTTTTTACGGATTTTTGGGATGTTTTTTTGGGTTTTTTGGGTTTTTTTATTTTTAGGGTTTTTTAGGGTTTTTAGAATTTTTGTAATGTAATAGGGAAAAGAAGGCCCGAGACCTGGTGAACCTATTGCCCCAAAATTTATTAAAAATGAGAAGAAAACAACATAACATTACAAGGATGGATTACAAAACCGGGAGTGCAGCTCACCCTTAAAATCAAACTCCACAAAGTGAGATAAAACCGATGGGGCAATGAAAGACCACATCAAACACCTCTCCCTGATTTCTTGCTTTGAGAAAGCATCTAAAACCGAGTTCGGCACTCGATAATCATGGGTGACATTGAGGTTCATCCCTTGAAAAAGGGGGAGTCATTCCTTCCATTGGGGAAGAATCCTCCAAGGGACACTCTTAGATTGGTTTCTTTACGACCTCCACCGCAAGCATTGAGTCTGATTCAATCCAGAGGAGTCTCCATCCAATCTGAACATCAATTAATGTTTTAGGGTTTTAAATAGTTTTAATGGTTTTTAGGGTTTTTTGGTTTTGTATGGTTTTATAGGATTTTATTAGTTTTAGTGGTTTTAAGGTTTTTAGGGGTTTTTGTTGGGTTTTTAGTGTTTTTAGGTTTTTAGGGTTTTTAAGTGTTTTAACTATTTTAAGGTTTTCATTAGTTATTTCAATTTTTTAGTGGTTTTAATGTATTTTTAGTATTTTTATGTTTTTAGTGTTATTATTGATTTTTAGGGGTTTTGCGGTTATTTTTGTGTTTTAGGGTTTGGGGGGTTTTATGTGTTTTTATGTTTTTAATTTTTTCTTAGGGGTATTTGTGATTTTGTGTGTTTAGTGATTTTTAGAAATTTTTTAGGATATCTATGATATATAATCCTTTTTACCATTTTTGAGTGTTTTAGAGTTTTATATTTTTTCATGCTTTTTAATGTTTTAGGATTTTTTAGTTTTTTGGGTATTATGTTTTTTTATAGTTTTCAAGATTTTTGGGGTTTTGAAGGATTTCTAGTGGTTATTTATAGATTTTATGAGGTTTATGGTTTTTAGGATTTTTAAGGGTTTATGGTTATTAGGATTTTTAAGGATTTTATATATTTGTTTATTTTTTAGGGGTTTTAATTTTTTTTAGGTTTTTAAGGTCTTCTTATGGGTTATCATGGTTTTTAGGGTTTTTATGTTTTTTGTGATTTTTAGGGTTTATTTTGGATTTAAATGGTTTTTTCATGTTTTTGTAATTTTTATGTTTTTAAGGGTTTCTTAGGGTATTTTAGGGTTTTAGGGGTTTTTACGTTTTAGTTATTTAATTTTTATGGGTTTTAGGGGTTTTACAGTTTTAAGTTTTTTTGGATTTTAGAATATTTTTGAGTTTTTTAGGGTTTTAAATGTTTTTTAGGGTTTTTTAACTTTTTGGTTATTTGAAGATTTTTTAGAGTTTTTTGTGGTTTTGGGGGTTTTGGGGGGTTTAATGGTTTTTATGTACTTTATCATATTTTATGATTTTCTTGGGATTATTATGGGTTTTCAGTGTTTTTATATTTATGGTTTTCATAAGGATTTTCAGGTTTTTTTGGGTTTTTACAGTTTTAGGGATTTTTAGATATTTTTGATTATTTTTATGGGTTTTAGAGGATTTTGGGATTTTTAGGGATTTAATGTTTTATTTGGGTTTTAACTGTTTTTTTGGGTTTTAGGTTTTTTAATGTTTTTTTTTGTTTTAAGGGTTTTTAGAGTGTTTAGTGGGGTTTTATGATTTTATGGGTTTTTTAATGTTTTTGGTGGTTTTTTTGTATTTATGGTTTCTAGGGTGTTTTGTTTTTTTAAGGGATTTAGTATTTTTTAGGTTTTAAGTGATTTATATGTTTTAAGGTTTTTATGGTTTTCTTAGGTTTTTTCAAAGAAAATATTAATTTTTATGTTTTTATGTATTTGTTAAGGTTTTTTTAGAATTTCATGGCTTTAGGTATCTTTGGGTTGTTGGGGGGTTTTTGGTTTTTTTGGGTTTCTTGGATTTCTTTACTTTCTTATGGGATTTATGGGTTTTTCGAGATTTTAATGATTATAGATGTTTAAATGGTTTTTGTTTTTTAGTGGTTTTTAGTGGTTTAATGGGTTTTTATTGTTTTTATAGGTTTTAGGATCGATAATGGTTTTTAGGGTCTTTAGAGATTTTAAGTATTTTAGGATTTTTTGGTTTCGGGGTTCTTTAGGGTTTTTAGAATTTGTTAAGGTTTTAGGTATTTTATATGATTTTCTATTTATAATGTTTTCTTAGGGGTATTTAGGGATTTGAGTTGGTTTTTAGGATTTTTTTTATTTTTTGGATTTTTTGAAATTTTGACAATTTTTATAGTTTTTTTATTATTTTTAGGGGGTTTTAGAATCTTTTCATTTTTATATTTTTAGGGGATTTAAGTTTCTTATTGGGTTTAGGTTTTTCAAAGGTGCTTTTAGGCTTTTTATCATTTTTTGTTTTTAAAGATTTTATGGATTTTTTTATGATTTTATTGTTATTTTGGATTTTTGGGTTTTGTTGAGTTTTTAGGAATTTTATAAATATTTAACAATTTTTTAAATTTTTTAGGTTTTATGGGGTCTTTAGAGTTTATAGTGTTTTATGGTTTTTATGGGGTTTTATGTTTTTAAGGTTTTAAGGTTTTAAAGGATTTTAGAGGTTTTAATGTTTAGGGTTTTAACGGGGTTTTTACATTTTTATGGATTTTTTGGTATTTTTTAGAATATTTATGGATTTTTACAGTTTTTTTGGGATTTTGAGGAATTATTTTTTTTATTGTTTTGGGGGTTTTATGGTATTTTTTGGTATTTATGGGTTTTTACGGCTGGTATGGTGTTTTAGAGTCATTTATCATTTCTAGGGGTTTAAAGGGTTTTGGAGTTTTTTGATTTTTTTTGGTTTTATAGATTTTTGGGGTTTTATGGGTTTGTTAGTGATTTTTTTGTTGTTATTGATTTATTTTATTTTATTTTTTTAGTTTTTCTGGATTTTCAATGTTTTTAGATATTTATAAAGTTTTAGTGGTTTAAAGGGGTTTTAGAGTTTTTAGAAGGTTTTTAGGGTTTTATTGGTTTTTAGGGTTTTTTATGTTTTTATGGGTTTTATGGTTTTTAGTGTTTTCAATGTGATATGGTTTTTATAATTTTTTATATTTTTAAGGGTTTCAAGTATTTGAGGTTTTTATGTTTTTCTTAGGGTTTTTAAGGTTTTTTACATTTTTTGGGTTTTTAGGGGTTTTTTGTTTTTTGTTTCGGATTTTTCAGTTTCATTTGTTTTTATAGTTTTTTAGGGTTTTTAAAGTTTATAGAGGTTTAATTTGTTTTTTTCTTTTTAGTGGTTTTGATTGGTTCAATGGGTTTTTATGGTTATTACAGGTTTTAGGATGCTTTATGGTTTTTAGGGTTTCTAGTGATTTTGGGGGTTTTAGCTTTTATTGGGATTGGGGGTTCTTTAGGGTTTTCAACCATTGTTAAGGTTTTATATGTTTTATGTGTTTTTAGGTTTTTTAATTTTTTCTTAGGGATTTTTCATGGATTTTAGGGTTTTTTAGTATTTGTGTTATTTTTCTGGTTTTTGGGAATTTTGACAATTTGTATAGTTTTTTAGTGATTTTAGGGGGTTTTAGGGTTTTTTTCCTATTTAGGTTATTGGGGGGATTGAGTGTTTCATTGGGTTTAGGGTTTTCAGAGGGGTTTTTTAGTTATTTTATGATTTTTAGGGAATTTATAGATTTTTTAGGATTTTATGGTTTCTTTGTATTTTAGGCTTTTTTGAGTTTTTTTGGTATTCTATGAACATTTAACATTTTTAAACATTTTTTGGTGTTTATGGGGTGTTTAATGTTTTTATTGTTTTTTAAGTTTTTATGTTTTTTAGGGTTTTGAGGTTTTTAAGGATTTTAGAGGTTTGAAGGTTTTGGGTTTTGGGTTTTTTATGTTTGATGGTTTTTAAGGGATTTTAATTGTTTTAGGTTTTCAAAGCTTTCGTAGAGTTTTCTAAGGTTTTTATGGTTTTTTGCATTTTTATGGATTTATTGGTATTTTTTAGCATTTTTAGGGATTTTTAGGGGTTTTGGAAGATTTTGGGGGTTTATGGTTTTTAGGTTTTTTTAGTGTTTTATGTTATTTTTGGGTATTAATGGTTTTCATGGAATTTCTGGGTTGTTCTGGTGTTTTAGAGTCTTTTATCATTTATATGGTTTAAAAGGGTTTTGGAGTTTTTTTGTGGTTTTTTGAGTTTTAGGGATTATTGGGGTTTTAAATGTTTTTAGGTGTTTTATGGATCTGTTAGGGATTTTTAGTTGTTATGGTTTTTTTTAGTTTTTTTTTGAGTTTTTTAAGATTTTTAATGTTTTTAGATATTTTTAAATTTTTATGGGTTTAAAGGGGTTTTTGATTTTTTAGGGGGTTTGAGGGTTTTTTTTAGTTTTTGTTGGGTGTTTATGTTTTATGGGTTTTATGGTTTTTAGTGTTTTCAAGTTTTTAGAGTTTGTATCATTTTTTATATCATGATGGGTTCTAAGTGTTTATGTTTTTTTGAGGTTTTCTTGTAGGTTTTCAGGGTTTTTATGTTTTTTTGGGTTGTTAGGGGTTTATGGATTTTTGGGTTTTTTTGTGTTTATTCCAGTTTCTTTGTGTTTTTATGTTTTTTTAGGGTTTTTAATGTTTATAGATTCTTAAATGGTTTTTGTGTATTTAGTGGTTTTCAGTGGTTCAATGGGTTTTTATTGTTTTTAATGGTTTTAGTATCCATTATGGTTTTTAGGGTGTTTATAGATTTCGGGGGTTTTAGCTTTTTTTGGTTTGGGGGTTCTTTAGGATTTTTAGCATTTGTTAAGGTTTTAGATTTTTTATGGGTTTTTAGATTTTAAAGGATTTCTTAGTGGTGTTCAGGGATTTTATTGTTTTTAGGATTATTGTTATTTTTAGGTTTTTTTTCATTTTTAGGGTTTTTGGGGGTTTATGTGTTTTCTTGGGTTTTTGGTTTTTCTTGGTTTTTACGTTTTTATGGATTTTTGTGGATTTTTTATAATTGTATGGTGTTTTTGGATTGTAGGGTTTTTTTAGTTTTTTTAGGTTTTTTGGGGGTTTTAACGATTTTTAACAATTTTTGTGGTTTATAGGGTTTTTTGAGTTTTTAGTGTTTTTTTGCTTTTATGGGATTTTAGTGTTTTAAAGTTCATTTAGGATTTTAGAGGTTTTAATGTTTACGGTTTTTGGGTTTTTTATGTTTGATGGTTTTTAGGGTCTTTAATTGTTTTAGGTTTTCAAGGTTTTCTTAGGATATTATAAGGTTTTTAGGGGTTTTTACATTTTTTTTGATTTTTGGGATTTTTTAATATTTTTAGGGATTTTTAGTGTTTTTTTAGATTTTGAGGGTTCAGGGGTTTTTAGGGTTTTTAGGATTTTATGTTATTTTGGGGGTTTTATAGTTTTCAAGGTAATTTTGGGTTGTTATGGTATTTTAGAGTCTATTATCATTTTTAGGGGTTCAAAGGTTTTTTTTGTTTTTAGTGGTTTTCAGTGTTTTATGGATTTTTTGGGTTTTAAATGTTTTTAGGGGTTTTATGGATTTGTTTGGGATTTTTGTTGTTGTTATTTTTTTATGGTTTTTGAGTTTTTTAGGGCTTTTATTGTTTTTAGATCTTTTTAAAGTAATAGGTTTTTAAAGGGGTTTTTGAGTTTTGAGGGTTTTTTATGTTTTTAGGGGTTCTATGGTTTTTAGTTTTTTTAATGTTTTATGATTTTTAGGATTTAGTATATTTTTAAGGGTTTTAAGTGTATGAAGGTTTTAAGGTTTTCTATGGGTTTTTAAAGGTTTTAGGGTCTTTTATATATTTTTGATATTTTTTGGTTGTTAATAAGATTTTTATGGTTTTTGAGGTTTTTAGGGATTTTGAGGGGATTTAGGGTTTTTTAGTGTTTTAGGGGTTTTAGAATTTTTGAGGTTTTTTTGGTGTTTTATTTTTATTAGGTTATTAACGTATTCTTATGGGTTTTTTTGGGTTTAAAGGTTTTAATAATATTTAGGTATTTTTATATTTTTTGGATTTTTATGGGTTTTTAGGGTTTTTAGGATTTTTGAGGGGTTTTGGGTTTGTTATTGTTTTTAAGGGTTTTGTGGTTTTTTTTGTTTTATGGTTTTGTTAGTTTTTCCGAGATTTTTGGTTTTTAGTTTTTATAGTTTTTATGGTTTTATAGTGTTTTTTAGGTTTTTCATGTTTTTTAGGGGTTTCATTAGTTTTTGGATTTTAAAATGTGTTTTTTGATTTTTATGGTATTTTGGGTATTTAGGGTTTTTAAGGTTTTCAGATTTCTTATTGTATTTTAGTGTTTTTAGTGCTCTTACGTATTTATTGGTTTTTAAGGTTTTCTTATGGTTTTTTGGGTTTTTTATGTTTTTTATATTTTTAGTGACTTTTTGGGATTTTTTAGAATTGTTAATATGTTTTATCTTTTTTATGGATTTTGAGGTGTTTTAGGTTTTTTAGGGGTTTTAGGTTTTTTATCATTTCTTATGTCTTCAAGATGTTTTATGTTTTTTATGTTTTTTGTATTTCTTAGGGGTTTTAAGGGTATTTAGGAATTTTTATGTTTTTAGGGATTTTTGGCACTTTTTTATAAATTTTACTGTTTTAGGGTTTTTAGGGGTTTTGATTGTTTTTAGGGTTTTTTATGGTTTTTAGGGTTTTTATGGTTTTTATGGTTTTTTTGGGTTTTTAGGATTTTTTGAGTTTTTTAGGGGTTTAATTTTTTTAGATTTTATTTACGTTTTAAATTTTTTTAAAGGGATTTTATAGTTTTTAGTGGTTTTACTGTTTTTATAGGGTTTTGGGCATTTTTAGGGATTTTTTTGGTTCTTAGGGTTTTTTATGGTTTTTAGCATTTTAAGGGGTATTATTTTTTTGCTTTTTTACTTTTTGGAAGTTTTTTTATTAATTTTAGGGGTTTTTATGTTTTTTGGGATTTTTTGGGATTTTTTATGATTTTTATTACTTTTTGGGATTTTTTATGATTTTTATTACTTTTTGGGATTTTGAGGGGTTTTTAGGTTTTTTAGGGTTTTTTGCATTTTTAGGTTTTTTGGGGGTTTTAAATGTTTTTAGGGGGGTTTTATGGGTTTGTCAGTGATTTATTTGTTGTTATGGATTTTTTTATTTTATGTTTGTTTTAGTTTTTTAGGATTTTAAATGTTTTTAGATATTTTTAAAGTTTTAGGGGTTTAAAGGGGTTTTAGAGTTTTTAGGGGTTTTTGAGGGTTTTATTGGTTTTTAGGGTTTTTTATGTTTTTATGGGTTTTATGGTCATTAGTGTTTTCAATGTTATAGGGTTTTTAGGATTTGTTATATTTTTAAGGGTTTCAAGTATTTAAGGTTTTTATGTTTTTAGGGGTTTTCAGGTTTTTTACATTTTTTGGGTTTTTAGGGGTTTTTTGTTTTTTGTTTTTTTTGGTTTTTTCAGTTTCTTTTGTTTTTATAGTTTTTTAGGGTTTTTAATTTTTATAGAGGTTTAAATTGTTTTTTTCTTTTTAGTGGTTTTGAGTGGTTCAATGGGTTTTTATGGTTTTTACAGGTTTTAGGATCCATTATGGTTTTTAGGGTTTCTAGTGATTTTGGGGGTTTAGCTTTTTTTTGGGTTTGGGGGTTCTTTAGGGTTTTCAACATTTGTTAAGGTTTTATATGTTTTATGTGTTTTTAGGTTTTTAATGTTTTCTTAGGTAGTTTTCATGGATTTTAGGGTTTGTTTGGATTTGTGTTATTTTTGTGGTTTTTTTGGATTTTGAAAATTTGTATAGTATTTTAGTGATTTTAGGGGGTTTTAGGGTTTTTTCCTTTTTAGGTTTTTTGGGGGTTTAAGTGTTTCCTTGGGTTTAGGGTTTTGATAGGTGTTTTTTAGGGATTTTATGGTTTTTAGGGATTTTATTGATTTTTTTGGATTTTATGTTTTCTTTGGATTTTATGTTTTTTTTAGGGTTTTTTGGTATTCTATGGATATTTATCATTTTTTAACCTTTTTTGGGGTTTATAAGGTTTTTAATGTTTTTATTGTTTTTTATGTTTTTATTGTTTTTATGTTTTTATGTTTATTTAGGGTTTTGAGGTTTTTAAGGATTTTAGAGGTTTGAAGGTTTAGGGGTTTGGGTTTTGTATGTTTGATTGTTTTTAAGGGATTTTAATTGTTTTAGGTTTTCAAAGCATTCGTAGAGTTTTCTAGGATTTTAAGGGGTTTTTTCATTTTTATGGATTTATTGGTATTTTTAGAATTTTTATAGATTTTAAGGGGTTTTGGAGGATTTTGGGGGTTTATGGGTTTTAGGGTTTTTAGGGTTTTATGGTATTTTGGGTATTAATGATTTTCATGGAATTTCAGGGTTTTTATGGTGTTTTAGAGTCTTTTATCATTTATATGGTTTAAAAGGGTTTTGGAGTTTTATTCGGTTTTTTTGTGTTTTATGGATTATTGGGGTTTTAAATGTTTTTAGGTGTTTAATGAATCTGTTAGGGATTTTTGGTTGTTATGGTTTTTTTATTTTATATTTTTTTTGAGTTTTTTAGGTTTTTTAATGTTTTTAGATAATTTTAAATTTTTAAGGGTTTAAAGGGGTTTTTTATTTTTTAGGGGGTTTGAGGGTTTTTATTAGTTTTTATTGGGTGTTTATGTTTTTATGGGTTTTATGGTTTTTAGTGTTTTTAATTTTTTAGAGTTTGTAGCATTTTTTATATTTTGATGGGTTCTAAGTGTTTAAGTTATTTAAGGTTTTCTTATAGTTATTCAGGGTTTTTAAGTTTTTTTGGGTTACTAGGGGTTTTTGGATTTTTGGGGTTTTTTAAGTTTCTTTGTGTTTTTATTTTTTAAGGGTTTTTAATGTTTATATATGCTTAAACGGTTTTTGTGTTTTTAGTAGTTTTTAGAGGTTAAATGGGTTTTTATGGTTTTTACGTGTTTTATGATCCATTATGGTTTTTAGGGTGTTTATAGATTTCGGGGGTTTTAGATATTTATTGTTTGGGGGTTCTTTAGTATTTTTACAATTTGTTAAGGTTTTAGATTTTTAGGGGTTTTTAGGTTTTTAAGGATTTCTTAGTGGTGTTCAGGGATTTTAGTGTTTTAGGATTATTGTTATTTTTAGGGTGTTTTGGAATTTTGACAATTTTTTGAGTATTTTAGTGTTCCTAGGGGTTTTAGGTTTTTTTCATTTTTAGGTTTTTAGGGGGTTAATGTGTTTTCTTGGGTTTTTGTTTTTTCATGTTTTTTTCGTTTTTATGAATTTTTGTGGATTTTTTATAATTTTATGGTGTTTTTATATTTTAGTGGTTTTTTAGTTTTTTTAGGTTTTTGGGGGGTTTTAAGGATTTTAAAACAATTTTCGTGGTTTATAGGGTTTTCTGAGTTTTTAGTGTTTTTTTATTTTATGGGATTTTAGTGTTTTAAAGTTCTTTTAGGATTTTAGAGTTTTAAATATTTACGGTTTTTGGGTTTTTTATGTTTTATGGTTTTTAGGGTCTTTCATTATTCTAGGTTTTCAATGTTTTCCTAGTATTTTATAAGGTTTTTATGGGTTTTGACATTTTTTTGATTTTTTTGGGATTTTTTTGGATTTTTAGGGATTTTTAGTGTTTTTTGGGATTTTGAGGGTTTAGGGTTTTTAAGGGTTTTAGGGTTTTATGGTATTTTGGGATTTTTATAGTTTTCAAGGTATTTTTGGGTTGTTATGTTATTTTACAGTCTCTTATCATTTTTTGGGGTTCAAAGGATTTTTTCTGTTTTCAGTGGTTTTTAGTGTTTTATGGATTTTTGGGTTTTAAATGTTTTTAAGGGTTTTATGGATTCGTTAGGGATTTTTTTTGTTGTTATTTTTTTAGGGTTTTTGATTTTTTAGGGATTTTATTGTTTTTAGATCTTTTTAAAGTAATAGGTTTTTAAAGGGGTTTTCGAGTTTGGAGGGTTTTTTATGTTTTTATGTTTTTAGGGGTTTTATAGTTTCTACTGTTTTTAATTTTTTAGGATTTTTAGCATTTGTTATATTATTAGGGGTTTTAAGTGTATGAGGTTTTTAAGGTTTTCTTTGGGTTTTTCAAGATTTTTAGGGTTCTTTATATATTTTTGAGATTTTTTGGTTTTTATTAAGATTTTTAGGGTTTTTGAGGTTTTTAGGTATTTTGACGGGATTTAGGGTTTTTTAGTGTTTTAGGTGTTTTAGAATTTTTGAGGTTTTTTTGGTGTTTTTTTTAGGTTTTTAACGTATTCTTATGTGGTTTTTTGGTTTTAAAGGTTTTAAAAATAATTAGGTATTTTTATATTTTTTGGATTATTGTGGGTTTTTAGGGTTTTTAAGATTTTTGAGGGGTTTTGGGTTTCTTATTGTTTTTAAGTGTTTTATGGCTTTTTGTGGTTTTATGGTTTTAATAGTTTTATAGGGTTTTGTGGTTTTTAGTTTTTTTAGTTTTTTATGGTTTTCTAGTGTTTTTTGAGTTTTTCATGTTTTTAGGGGTTTCATAGGTTTTAGGATTTTAAAATGTTTTTTTGGGTTTTTATGGTATTTTGGGTATTTAGGGTTTTTAGGGTTTTCAGAGTTCTTATTGTATTTTAGTGTTTTTAGTATTTTTACATATTTCTTTGTTTTAAGGTTTTCTTATGGTTTTTGGGGATTTTTATGTTTTTTATGTTTTTAGTGACTTTTTGGGATTTTTTAGAATTGTTAATATGATTTATCTTTTTTTTTGGAATTTGAGTTGTTTAGGGTTTTTAGGGGTTTTAGGTTTTTTATCATTTCTTATGTCTTCTAGATGTTCTATGTTTTTTATGTTTTTTGTTTTTCTTAGGGGTTTAAAGGGTATTTAGGAATTTTAATGTTGTTAGGGATTTTGGCACTTTTTTAGAAATTTTATGGTTTTTAGGGTTTTTAGGGGTTTTGATTGTTTTTAGGGTTTTTTGGGTTTTTTGGGTTTTTTTGGTTTTTTTGGGTTTTTAGGATTTTTTGAGTTTTTTAGGGGTTTAATGTTTTTTAGATTTTCTTTAAGTTTTAAATTTTTTAATGGAATTTTAGTGTTTTTAGTGGTTTTATGGTTTTTATAGGGTTTTTGGGATTTTTATGGATTTTTTTTGGTTCTTAGGGTTTTTTATGGTTTTTATCATTTTTAGGGGTTTTATTTTTTTGGTTTTTTACATTTTGGAGGTTTTTTTATTACTTTCATGGGTTTTTATGTTTTTTTGGGATTTTTTGGGATTTTTTATGATTTTTATTACTTTTTGGAATTTTGAGAGGTTTTAGGGTTTGTAGGGTTTTTTACGGTTTTTTGAATCTTTAGGTTTTTATGGGTTTTAACTGTTTTTATGTTTTTAAGTCATTCTTCTAGTTTTTAGTGTTTTAAGATTTTTTTACAGTTTTTTGATATTTTTAGTTCTTTTCTATATTTTTATGGGTGTTTAGCGTTTTAGGTATTTTAAGGTGTTTTTAGGGGTTTTAGAGTCTTTCATCATTTTAAGGGTTTGATTTTTTTAGATTTATAGAGGTTTTTTACAGGTTTTAGTGGGTTTTTTGGGTTTTTAGGATTATTGAGGAATTATAAGAATTTTTGTAGTTTTTTAATTTTTTAGGTTTTTAGGGGTTTTTTGAGTTTCAGGGGTTTTTATGGTATTTTAGTCTTTTATAATGTTTTTAGGGGTTAAGTGGATTTTAGTGTTTTTAGGTTTTTTATTGGATTTTAGTGTTTTTTTAGGTTTTTAGTGGTTTTATGGTTTTATGGGTTTTATGGGTTTTTAGGTGTTCATCAATTTTTAGAATTTTTTAGTTTTTGGTTTTTTAAGTGATTTTAGGTTTTTAAGGTTTTTTAAGGGTTTCCATGGTTTTATGGTTTTTTATTTTTTTAGGGTGTTTTAGGTCTTTCTGTATTTTTATGGGTTTTTATTGTTTTTATGGATTTTAGGGGGGTTTAGGAGTTTTAGGGTAATTAGGGTCTTTATAATTTATATAGGTTTTTTGGGGTTTAAGTGTTTTTAGATTTTTAATGATTTCGTAGTGTTTTAGGTTTTTTATGGTTTTGGTTTGTAAATTTACAGTTTTTAGATTTTTTTATGGTTTTTTAGGTAATTTATTGATTTAAGGTTTTAGGGTTTTTTTGTTTGCATGGTTTGCATGGATTTTTTGGAGTTTAATGTTATTTTTAGTTTTTATGTTTTTAATGTTTTTGATGTTTTTAATGTTTTAATGGTTTTAATGGGTTTTTAGAGTTTTTAGTAGTTTTTAGGATTTTTGGTGGGTTTTATGGGATTTCATGTTTTTAAGGTTTTTAGGTTTTTAGGGGTTTTATGGTTTTCCATTTTTTCAGTGTTTTGTAGGGGTTTTGGGGTTTTTACATAAAATACTAAAACCCCAAACACTCTAGAACCCCTAAAAACCGAAAAAATAATAAAAACCTTAAAATACCCTAAAAACCCCTAAAAACCCTAAAAACCAAACAAGACTCTAAAAACCCATTAACCCCTAAAACTTAAAAAATTCTAAAAACACTTTAAACACCTAAAAACTCAAAAAACACCAAAACACTAAAAAAACCATAAATCCCCTAAAATCTATAAAAATTCCAAATACCATCAAAATTCCTAAAATCTCGAAAAATAAAAATAATATTAAAATATAAATAAAAATCCCAAAAATTTTAAAAACCCTAAAACCCTGAGAAAACATTAAAAACCGAAAAATATTACAACTCTGAAAACCCTAACACTTGAAAACCCCTAAAACCTTTAAAACCCTAAAAACCTTAAAAATCATAAAAATCCCAAAAAGACGAAAAAACCCCAAATACATAAAAAACCTAAAAAAAACATAAAACACCTAAAAATTTAAAAACACTAAAAAACCTTAAGAACCCTAAAAATCGTTAAAACCCCTAAAAACCATATAACCCCCTAAAACCATAAAACCCCTAAAAATGATAAAAACCCTAAAACCACTAAAAATTATAAAATCTATTTTAACCCCTAATGTTTTTAAACAATTATAAAAGACTATAAAACCCCTAAAAATTCAAAAAAACCTAAAAATAATAATAAATACATAAAAACATTAAAAAATATAAAAAAACCTAAGACCCTAAAAATAACTAAAAAACCTAAAACCCCTTTGAAAACCTTAAAGAGATAAAAATACTTAAAACCCCAAAAAACTAAAAACACTAAAAACCATGGAAACCCATAACAACCCTAAAACCCCTAAGAACCCTAAAACCCCTAAGAACCCTAAAACCCATAAAATCCTTAAAAACACCTAAGGATAAATACAAACCAAAAATCATAAAACTAAAAACCCCTAATGAAGCCATAAATACCTAAAAACAAATAAAACACCTAAAATCTTAAAAAATTCTAAAAACCGTAAAATATCCTAAAACCGCTAAAAATTCCAAAAGCCCATAAAAACCCCTAAAACCCATAAAAACCCCAAAGATCCCATAAAAACCTAAATACCAACTAAAAACTCTAAAAACCCTATAAACTTATAAAAATGATAAAAATATCTATGAAACTAGAAATATCTGAAAAAAGTCAAACAAACCCTAAGAACCCAAGAAACCCATAAAATCTTTAACCCCCCTAACCCTCAAAATCCCTAAAAACCCTAAAATCCATAAAAATAAATAAAAATCTTTAAAAATCTGTCAAAACATAAAAAACCCTAAAACCATAAAATATCCTCAGAAAAACTTGAAACCTAGAAACACATAAAACCCCTAAAAATATAAATAACGCTAAAAATACTAAAAAACCTAAAAACCTTAAATATCCCTAAAACCCAAAAACTCCTTAACACTCCTTAAAATCCCTAAAAGTTTCAAAAAACTTAAAAAACCCAAAAAATCCTAAAATCCCAAAATCCCTAAAAACCCTAAAATCCAAAAAACCCTAAAAATACCTAAAAACCCTAAAAACCAAAAAAAATTCTAAAACCCCCTAAAAATTCATAATAACATAAAATAACTGAAAACCATGAAATCCCTAAAAAAACCATAAAACCCTAAAAAACCCTAAAACTCTAAAAATCCTAAAAACTAAAAACACACACACTAAAAACCATTAAACCCATTAAAATCCAAAAAATCAAAAAAATCGATAGAAATATAAAAATCCCAAAAATTCCATAAAAACCAAAAGAAACCTTTAAAACCCTACTAAACAATGAAAACACCTAACAAACCTAAAAAATTGAAAACTGTAAAAAAACCCAAAAAACCCTAAAACCAATAAAAACACCTGAAACAATAAAAAAACCCAAAATCCCATAAAAATCCTAAAAACCACTACTAATCTTAAAACACTTTAAACACATAATTTTTTTTTTTTAAAATACTATAAAAAAAATAAAAACCCTAAAAATGTTAAAAATCGATAAAAATAAAAAACCCATAAAATCCCAAAAACGCTTAGAATCACTAAAAACCCTAAATACCCAGAAAAACCTATAATATCAATAAAAATAATGACCACTAGAACCCTAAACACCCATATGAAAACCTTAAAAACCTAAAAACACTAAAAACCTCTAAAAACCTAAAAAATTATAAAATCCTTGAAAACCACTAAAACCCTCAAAATACTGAAAAACTCTAAAACCATTATTCTATAAAATTGAAAAAAATATTAAACAGCATAAAAAAACATAAAAAACCATAAAAACCCTAAGAAACCTTAAAAACCTAAAACCACTTAAAACCCTTAAAACCCTTAAAACACTAAAAAATGATAAAAACTCAAAAAACCCTAAAAAAACCTAAAAATAATAAAAAATTTAAAATCCATTTAAACCCTTACAAATTTAAAAAAACCATAAAAACATTAAAACTCTTAAAAAACATAAAAAAATTTTAAAACCCAAAAAACAGGTAATACCATAAAAACCCTAAAACCCCTAAAAACACAAAATCCATAAAACCATAAAATACCATAAAAATCCTAAAAAATACCTAAAAACCTAGAAAACCCTGAAAAACCCTAGGAAAACCACAACAAGAAAAAAAAACTTATAACCCCTAAATGAAAAAAATATAAAAACCCTCAAATCCATAAAAAACCTAAATATATAAAAATACTTGAAAATCCATAAAAATATATAAAAAATAAAAAATTCTAAAAAAAACTATAAACCCCTAAAAATGTTAAAACCCTAAAAACAATTAAATCCCATAAAAACGAAAAACGATAAAACCCTAAAATTATTAAAAAACAGTAAAACCCCACTAAAAACACTAAAACCCATTTAAACCCCTAAAAACATTAAAAAATCTTAAAAACCATAAAACCCCTAAAAAATCCAAAAAAATCCATGTTACCCCAAAAAAACCATAAAACACCTAAAAACATTAAATAACCATAAAACACTCAAAATCCCTTAAAATCCTAAAAACTATTAAAATACTAAAAAATCCATAAAAATGTAGAAAACCCTAAAAACACTAAAAAATCATAATAAAACCTTAAAAACCAAAAAATTATTAAATCCACTAAAACCTTAAAAAGTCTAAAATCCCTAGAAACCTAAAATTCCGAAATCCTCCTAAAACCCCTCAAAATCCCTAAAAATAATAAAATTTAAAAAAAATCCCTAAAACAACCTAAAATTGTAAAAAACCCTTAAAACCCCAAAGAAACCCATAAAAACTAAAAAAACATAAAACCACTAAATACCTAAAAAACTCTAAAAACACTAAAGACCCAAAAAAACAAAAATCCCATAAAAACCATAAAACCAATAAAAACCTCAAAAACCCCGAAAACCACTAAAACATCTAAACAACATTCAAAATCGAAAAAAATTTAAAAACCTAAAAAAACCTTAAAAACCCTATGAAATTTTAAAAACCCCTAAAAACCAAAAAAACCCAAATAACCCTAAAAACTCAAAAGCACATCAAAATTGTTAAAAACCCTAAAACCATAAAAATCCTAAAAAAATCCCAAAAAATCCACAAAAGCATAAAAATACCTAAAATCCAAAAAAATCTCCAAGAAAACCTTAAAAGCCTAAAAAACATAAAACCCCTAAAAACCTACAAAACACTAAAAACCCTAAAAACCATAAAAATATTTAAAAATCCATAAACATAAAAAAAAACCTAAAAATCCCAAATCCCCAAAAAACATAAGGAAAACATAAAAAATCATAAAAAATTCTAAGAACCCTAAACAACCATTAAACCCCTAAAATCCGTAAAAACCATAAAACCCCTAAAAACCTTAAAAACCCCTAAAAAATTAAAACCGAAAAAATTAAAAATTATAAAGACACTATAAATGCATAAAAACAATAAAAACCTATAAAAAATTTAAAACCCATAAATACTCAAAAATCCATAAAAACCAAAAAATCCAAAAAACCCCTAAAACACTAAACCCCCCCCCCAAACCATCAAAAAACCTAAAAACCCTAAATCCAATAAAAATAAAATAAAGTATTCAAAATACAGAAAAATGTAAATAACCCTCAAAACCCAGAGAAACCCCTAAGAAAAACATAAAAAATATAAAAACACTTAAAATATCCAAAAAACCTAAAAAATAAAAAAAAAACCAAAAATACTCTCAAAACCCTAATATAACCCTAAAACCCCTTGATATCCCTAAACCCAAAAAAACCATAAAAATCCTAAAAAAAGATGTCAAAATCCCGAAAAATGTAAAAAACCATAAAAACCATGAACACCACCTAAGAAAACCTTAAAAACCCTAAAATGCATAAAACCCTTAAAATACCAAAAAACACTAAAAAGCCTAAGAACCCCCCAAACCATAAGAACGGTCAAAAACCCTAATACCCCTAAATAAAAATAAAAATCCTAAAAAATCTCTAAAATTTTATGAAAACATAAAAACCCAAAAACACTGAATACCTCTATGAAAACCTTAAAAACATAAAAAACACGTAAAACCCTTAAAACAAAGAACTCTAAAAAACCTCAAAACCCTAAAAACCAAACCCCCGTAAAAATCCATAAAAAAATTCAAAATATCCCTATAAACAAAAAATATCAAAACCTTGAAAACCCTTAAGAAAACCACAAAAATCAAAAAACACATAAAACCCCTAAAAAATTAAAATGCTAAAAACCCTAAAATCCCTAAAGACCTTAAAATCCCCAAATAACTGCAAAATCCCATAAAACCCATAAAACCTAATATTCCACTAAAAACTCTAAAACCCTTTAAACCCCTAAGTAAAATAAAGAAATCATAAAACCTTAAACACTAAAAAACTAAGAAAAAATCCCTATAACCCAGAAAAACCATAAAAACTTGAAAAATCCCTAAAACCCCTCAAAATACCTAAAAACCATAAAGACCATAAAATTCATAAAAAATCACTAAAAATACCAAAAAATGTAAAAATCCCAAAAATTCCTAAAAGCCTAAATATGCTAAAAAACTAAAAAATATAGAAAACCCTAAAAACCCCTAAAACCCTCAAAATACTAAAAAACCTAAAAAACTATAAATATCATAAAAACCCTAAGATATATAAAACATGTTAAAAGAATGAAAACCCTAAAAACATTAAAAACCTAAAACCACTTAAATCCACTAGAAACATAAAAATTTTAAACCCTCTAAAAATCCTTAAAAACCCTTAAAACCATAAACCAAAAAATCCTTAAAACCCCCAAAACACCATAAACCCTCAAAAAATCACTAAATATTCTAAAACTCCTTTATACACCTAAAAGCATTAAGAAACTCCAAAAAACCTTAAAACCCTTAAAAGTCACCCCCCTTAAAACCTCAAAACCATAAAACCTTAAAAACATAAATACACTTAAAATATTTATAAACAAAAAACACATAAAAATCCTAAAAATCCCCTAAAAACAATATTAAACCCTAAAACCCCTAAAATTCAATTAAAACCCTAAAAATACAAAAAAAAATCCTAAAAACGCCTAAAATATCCCTAAAATGTATGAAACCCTAAAAAAACTTGAAAACCCATATGAAAACCTAAAAACCAATAAAAGACTTTAAAACCTCCTAAAAACCATAAAAACAGCTAAAAACAATAAAAACCCATACAAACCAATAAAAACTGAAAAAAATTACAAAAACACAAAAAACACATTAATCCACTAAAAATGTTCAAAAATTCTAAAAATCCTAAAATACCCCGAAAACTGAAAATAACCCCTAAAAACAAAAAAACAGGAAAACCCACAAAACCCTCAAAATCACTGAAATAATAAAAACACTAAAATCCTTAAAATCCTAATAAATACCAAAAAACATAAAAGGCCATAAAATCATGAAAACCCCTAAGACCTAAAAATGCTAAAAAACCAAATAATCCCTAAAAAACTAAAAACCCAAAAAACTCAATATCTCTAAAAACTATAATGTTCATAAAAATGACCTAAAAATAACTAAAAACATAAAAACCCTTAAAAACACCAAAACCCCTAATAAAACCTTGAAAACCTAAAAAATCATAAAACACCTAAAAACCTAGAAATGCAGAAAAAACCCTAAAATGAACCTAAAACCCCCTAAAACCATAAAATTACCTAAAAACCATTAAAAACACTAAAAACATATAAAAACCTAATAAGACAATAAAAATATAAAAACCATTTAAACCCATATAAATGTAAAGAACTATAAAAACCCTCTAAAACCCTAAAAACACAAAAAACCCTAAAACCCCAACATTCCATAAAAAGAATAAAAAACTAAAAAACCCAAAAATGTATCCAAAATACCTATAAACCCTAAAAAATATGAAAATATTATAGAATCCCAAAAAATCCCTAAAAAAATTCCCCTAAAAATTCTGAAAAACCCCTAGGAAACCATAAAAACCTAAAAACAATTGAAATCCCTAAAAACCTAAACACGTTAAAACTACTAAAAAATGGAAAAATCCTAAGAAACTCTAGAAACCCTCAAAATCCCTAATATCCCTAGAAATTATATAAATTCTTAAAAATCCCAATAAATCCATAAAATGTAAAAAACCCTAAAATCCTTCAAATCCCCTAAGAAAACTTTAAGAACATAAAAACACATAAAATCCCAAAAAAACTCTAAAAATGCTTAAAACCCTAAAAAGCATAAAAAAGACTCAAAAAAACAGAAGAACCTTTAAAACCCTTTAAAAACATTAAAAACACTAAAAACCCATTAAACCCAAAAAAAATCCACAAAAAACTCTAAAAACCTTTTAAATAACTAAAACATTGAAAATCTAAAAAAACATTGAAAAACTAAAAAATCAAAAAATCGTAAATCTATAAAACCCCTTAAATAAAAAAAACCCTCGAAATCCATAAAAACACAAAAACTGATATAAAATTAGAAAATCATTAAAAATCCCTAAAAATGTAAAAAACCATAAAAACCTTTAAAACCCCTAAGATGTCCTAAAAACATAAAAGAACTTAAAACCCCTAAAAACCTAAATAATATAAAATAAATCTTAAAAACATAATACCTTAAAAACCCTAAAAACACTAAAAACCCCTAAAAACCCTAAAACCCATAAAAATTTGAAATAATACCAAAAAATATATGAAAACTAAAAAAAACTAAAAAACCACTAAAAACCCTAAGAAAACATTAACTATATAAAAACACATAAATCCAATAAATTTCCATAAAATACAAAAACCCCAAACACTCTAAAACCCCTAAAAACCGAGGACGATAAGAGATGGCTGAGCCAGCAGGGGGCTCGGGCGATTCTGTGGATCCATGGCTTCTGCCGGCTCTTCTGAATCGGGAGGTAGCTGATGCAGCGAAGAGCCCTGATTCTGTGTCCATTGGGCACAATGTACTCTTTCATCTTTGTAACCCTCGTGTTGCAAAACCTGGTCAATCTTTGGCTTCACCTCTGGATGCGCCGAAGAAGAACTTTTCTGAGGTCGTTAAGTCTGCGACCTCCTCGTCTTTCTCTGATTTCGGCATCCCCTCCCCAGGGTGTGTTATCAAAAAAGGGAAAAGAGCTCATGTTTCTGCCAATCGGGAAGCAATTGAAGAAATAATCAACCTCTGCAAATTTTCGATCATTGCTCGGGTGGTCATGCCTAAGGGTGGAAAATTATGGAGATTTGCTGAACTTGTCAAGCGGGTTGCAGATCTCTGGGGTTTTTCGGACTGGAAAATGAAAGCCATGGGCCGTGGCTTTTATCACATCGTTTTTCCCTATGATGAGCACAAAAGACGGGCTTGGAGTTTTCGATCACTTGCGCTTAAGCCTGGCAGACTGCGGATTCAGGACTGGGATCGTAATTTCGATCCAACAAGCGTCAAAAATACTTTTTCCCAGGTCTGGATTCGTATTTGCAAATTGAATTGGCTTTATTGGCACCCTCGAATCTTGTGGGACATTGCCTCCTCGGTTGGTTTTCCTATTCGGCTTGACAGGGAAACTGATAATTCGAGATTTGGTCACTATGCTGGAGTTCTTGTTGAAGTTTACATGGCCAATACTTTGGTTGAAGAAGTGGTGATGAACACTCTGGATGACAACATCGTGCTGGAAATACAGTATGAAAGAAGACCCAAGTTCTGCAGCAACTGTCTCTTTCTTGGCCACACTATCGATGAATGCAGGAGATTGAAGACTTGTAGCATTTGTAAGGTGCGAGGGAATGAGGATGGGTCATGTCAAGCATTGAACAAAAATGAAACCCAGAAGGATGCAGTGACTTCTAATACTCCCCCCTACAAGTTGGAAGCAACAATGCAGGAACAAGTGGGGTCCCAGAACAATCTGTTGTTCATGAGAGGGTTTGTGATCCCATTTCCTCGACTCTGGTCGGGGATTCTAATGATCCCTTTGCTGGGAATACTGCTCATACAGTTTCTACCTCTCCTGGAGCCTCTGTTGTGCTTCCTATTGTGCAAGCTTCACTTGCCCAGCCTGTTGCACCTGGTCTTGCATCTTCCAGCAGTGTCCATGTTGTACCTTTTCAGCCTCCTGATTCCTGCATAGCAGTGGCTCCTGCTGACCAAATAGTTGCTGTCAGTGTCCATGATACAACTATCTTGTCTCTCACCTCTTGCAAAGCAGTGGCTCCAGTTGAGCAGTCTAATGCAACTGCTAATTTCAGCAGTGCATATGGTGCATCTGCTCGGTCTCCCCAGCTCACTCCTGCAGTCAGCATCGTGAAGGATGTGCATATAGCTGATGCTTCTACTGAGCAATTTAAGATTTCTGATGGTGCTCCTCCGTTTGGGGCCCCTCCGGGGATTGCTTCATTATCGAATTCTTTTTCTCCTGGAATTCTCTCACCCAGCAGAGTACATGATGCAGCTGCTCCGTCGGATGCAGCTGCTCTTGCTGATACGGCTGAGGTCTTTTCTCCTGTTCCTGCAGGTATTTCCAGTAAATCCAAACTCACTGGAATTCCTCGTAATGATGGGATTTGTGTTACTAATTCCTTCTCTCCCCTATCTGGGAAATTCTGGGCTGACCAAGTTAATGACAGCCTAGATGCAGAGGTTATCCTTGAGGATTCTCCTATGGCCTCTACTCATGAGTTGCCAAACATTAAGCAAGTCATTAAGAAACCTCCTGGAAGACCTCCAAAGGAGGGAGGGAAAAGTAAAGGTGCCCTTTACAAGAATACAAAAGGCCTGCCTCGCCAAAGAGGCGACTCAAACTCCAATCAATGAAGCAGCTTTTTTGGAATTGTCAGGGGATTGGGAACTCTCCCACTTCAGCAGCCCTTCGACATTTCCTTGCTGTCAACAAACCCTATCATGTGGCCATTGCTGAGCCTCTTATTAGCTTTGATCACTGGAAGGGATTCAACTGGGCATCGCTCGGGTACTCATTTATTGCTCATAATAGAGGTGCTGGTAATACTGAATCACTATGGGTGCTTCGACACAATGACTTGATGCTTGAGTCTTTTGAGATTTGTCACCAGGTTATTTCAGTTCACATCCGGATGCAGGACACTCCCCTCACCTTTTCTTTTGTCTGTGCCTCTTGCTCTTACATCAGAAGAAGAGAACTCTGGGTAGATTTAGCTACCCTCAGTGAGAATATGAATCAAAATTGGGTCATCACTGGTGACTTCAATGCTGTTTTGAGTCCTAATGAAAAAACTGGCTCTTATTTTCTCCGCTCTGCTGCTCAAGATTTTCAGTACTGTGTGGATCAATGTAATCTCATTGAAGTTCCTATGGCAGGCTCCAAATTTACCTGGGGAAGGTTCACTGTAAATGGGAGGCAAGCCAGCAAAATTGATAGGTGCTTCATCCACGTCAATGATGCTTCTGCTCCATTGGACATCTCAGGGTTTACTCTCCCTAAATTTAACTCTGATCATAATCCCATTGTTGTCTCCATTCGGGATGATATTACGAGACTTTCTCCATTACCCTTCAAATTCAATAACGCCTGGCTCTCAATCCCAGGATGCAGGGGAGTTGTTATTGGTGGAAGGAACTCCACTTTCCATGGCTCTCCTTACTTTGTGGTTGCCTCTAAGCTTAGTAGAACCAAAAGCCTTCTTAAAGCTTGGAGTAAGCTATCTTTCTCCAGAATTGATGAGGAGATCAAGGATGCACAATTTCAGCTAAAGTTTTTTCAAGAAAACAATCAGCAGGGGGCTGTTCCTACTCATGAGGAACTTTCATTTCACAAATAGATTGATGATCTTCTTGCTCTCAAAGAGAATCTGGAAAAGCACCAATTCAGTGCTCGATGGCTCAAGGATGGTGACAGAAACTCAAAGTTCTTTCATCGCTTACAATGAGAGAAAGGGGTATATAAAGGACCTAATCGTATCCGAATCAATGGGGAAACATTGGTTGAGGAGAAAGAGCTCTCTGATGCTGTTGTTGACCATTTTAAAGCTCTTTATAATGATGATGGTACCCCTCCCTCACCCTTGGTTGTCGACTGTATTGAGCAGTGTGTGAATGACTCATAGAACAATGATCTGACCTCTCCTCCTCTTGAATATGAAGTCAAATCTTGTCTCTTCTCTCTCAATTCTGAAAGTTCCCCTGGACCGGATGGATTCACTAACAAATTCTTCATCTTTTATTGGGATATCTTTCATGCAGAAATTACCAATGCTATCAGGGAGTTCTCCATCTCAGGATCATTACCATTTGGAGCCAACTCCAACTTCATTGCTCTACTCCCCAAAAAAAAGCTGCTATTGACATCGGTGACTTTTGTCCCATTGCCATTGGAAACACCATTCCAAAGATTATTAGCAAAATCATCGTCACCAGGTTGGGGAAGTTTGTTGGTTCCATTATCACCCCTAATCAATTTGGCATTGTTCCTGGGCGAAACATTCAAAGTTGTTTATATATGGCCTCAGAAGGAGTGAATATCATGAGAAAGAAAGTCAAATATGGGACCTTTTCTCTTAAACTAGATATATCCAAAGCTTTTGATACCATTAAGTGGCATTTTCTGTTCAGGGTGTTGGGTACGTACGGTTTCTCATCCAAATTTATCAGCATGATCTCTTCTATTTTGGAGAGTTCTAGAATTTCTGTTCTGATTAATGGGGTGCCAAAAGGTTTCTTTCAGTGTTCACGAGGGGTCAGATAGGGAGACCCTCTCTCTGGAATTCTCTTTGCACTTGCAGAAGATTACCTGAGTCATATTGTTACACATGCAATGATGGCTAGATTGTATTGCCCTTTCAAAGCCAGCAAGGACTCCTATGTACACTCACACCTTTTTTATGCTGATGATATCCTTCTATTTGGACAGGCTAATATGCAAACTATCCCAGCTATCCGGAAAATCATTAATCCCTATGAAGATGTTGCTGGGAAGGAAATCAGTTGGTGTAAATCTTCTATTGTTTTGGGGAAAGGGTGCTCCTCAGTGAGGCAAAACAGAATCATTAGATGTCTTGGCGTTAAAAAAGGATCTCTGCATTTTAATTACCTTGGGGTTCCCCTCTTCTGGGGGAGGGCAAAGTGCTACCACTTGGAAAGCATTTCTGTTGATATCACCCAGCAGCTAGCAAATGGAAGGGAAAGTCTCTGTCTCAAGAAGGCAGAGTTTGCCTTATCAATTCCGTTATCACATCCAAGTTTGTTCATGCCTTATCTTTATATAGATGTCTGGTAAGTCTGATCAAATCCCTTCAATCCAAGATTCAAAACTTTGCATGGACAGGATGCATTAGTTAAAAGAAATTGGTAACTGTTGCATGGAAAGACTGCATCAAACCCATTAGCATGGGTGGTCTTGGAATTAAAGATCTCAGGGCTTTCAATGTGTCCTTGTTGGCTAAATTCACCTGGAATCTCTTCGTGCACAAGGAAGGTGAGCTAGATTTTCTTAACGAATGATTCACTGGCGACTTGTGTAATGGCTACACTGGGTATATGCTCTCCTCGGTATGGACCACAATTAAATCCTCATTTCAGAATATTATCTCGCAATCTATCTGGACTGTTTCAAGACAATCCAATCTGAACTGCTGGCTCACCCCTTGGCTTGATTGTCCTCTACATGAACTTATGAAAGTTCCACAAGGTCTGCAACACATGACTATCAGTGAGCTCAACGCCAGGCTGATGGAGCTGGATGAAATTCTGCCATCACATATCATCTCCCAGATCCGCTGTTACAACTACGTTGATTCTGACACTCTCATATGGAAGCTGGATCTGATTGGCCATCTCACTGCAAGAGGTTTCTACGAGCATGAATGTCGGCAAGGTTCTGACCCCCCCTCATGGCTTCTGAAATATAAGTTTCATTTCATTCCCCCTAGACACTTTCTTCTTCTTTGGAAAATTTGGAGGTGCCGGTTGCCTATGCATGGTTAGCTTCAAAAAACTGGGGTGCAGATTGCCTCGGTCTGCAGCATCTGTTTTCAAGGTGCTGAAAGCATACAACACCTCTTTATTGATTGCAACCTTGCACACAGATTATGGAGCTACATGCAGGATGTTTTTGGTCTCCGTTTGCCTCCTGGAACCTTCTCTCAATGGATGCTTTTTATCAATGATTTTAGCTGCAGTGAGCAGCTTCACAACCTCCTTCTTGCACCTTCGGCCGCCATTGTCTCTTTCCTATGTGCTGCAAGAAATTCTGCTATGTTTCGGAACAAATCATGCTCCACGCATGAGGGTATTATTTTCGTGCATAGTGTTGTTCGGCTGGCTGGGAGTCTCCAATCAGGTACAATGAAAAACTGCTTCAATGATCTTGTTACACTCCGCACCCTTGGTGTCCCTGGCAGGTGCAAAAAACCAATGTTGATGAAGTACATTAGATGGATTCCACCAATCCCGTCATGGATCAAAGTTAATGTTGATGGTGCGGCGGCAGGCTCACCAGGCCCTTCAGGGTGTGGTGGGGTCTTCCGTACTTGTCGAGGTTTTTTCAAGGGTATTTTCTATCACTACATTGGGAATGGATGTGCTTATGAGGCAGATCTTTGGGCTATTATCAAGGCTGTTCATTTTGCAATTCAATTTGGGTGGTTGCATCTATGGATCGAATCGGACTCAATGCTTACAGTGGAGGTGCTTCGCCAAAACTCAAGGAAGGTTCCATGGCGGCTTCTTCCTCAGTGGATTGAATGCCTTAGCCTATCCAAGAACTTGACCTTCAGGATTTCTCATGCATACAGGGAAGTCAATATGGTGGCTGATGCTCTCTCCAAGATGGCTATCGAAGAATGCTGCTCACGGTGGTCATTCATTGCTCCTTCCTTTTGCACGTCTCATGTAGCCGCTGACATGATGGGTGCTACCCGCACACGAATGTACAAGCCCCCCTGTAATGTTTTGTACCTTTTCTTTTTATTAATTGAGGTTCCAAGCTTTCTTCTTGGCATGCGCCTTCTTTGCCCTAAAAACTGAAAAAATAATAAAAACCTTAAAATACCTTAAAAATCCCTAAAAACCCTAAAAACCAAACAACACTCTAAAAACCCATTAACCCCTAAAAAGTTAAAAAATTATAAAAAAACATTAAACTCCTAAAAAACTCAAAAAACACACAAATACTAAAAAAACCATAAATCCCCTAAAATCCATAAAAATTCCAAAAACCATCAAAATTCCTAAAATCCCGAAAAATACAAAAAATATTAAAATATCATTAAAAATCCCAAAAATTTTAAAAACCCTAAAACCCTGAGAAAACATTAAAAACCGAAAAAAAATTAAAACCCTAAAAACCCTAAAACTTGAAAACCCCTAAAAACCTTTAAAACCCTAAAAACCTTAAAAAACCTCAAAATATATAAAAATCCCTAAAAATCATAAAAATCCCAAAAAGATGAAAAAACCCCAAAAACTTAAAAAACCTAAAAAAAACTTAAAACACATAAAAATTTAATAACATTAAAAAACCTTAAGAACCCTAAAAATCTTTAAAACCCCTAAAAACCATATAACCCCATAAAAACATAAAACCCCTAAAAATGATAAAAACCCTAAAACCACAAAAAATTATAAAATATATTTTAACCCCTAAATTTTTTAAATAATTCTAAAAGACTATAAAACCACTAAAAATTCAAAAAACCTAAAAAAAATAATAAATACACAAAAACATTAAAAAATATAAAAAAACCTAAGACCCTAAAAATAACTAAAAAACCTAATACCCCTTTGAAAACATTAAAGAGATAAAAATACTTAAAACCCCTAAAAACTAAAAACACTTAAAACCATGAAAACCCATAACAACCCTAAAACCCCTAAGAACCCTAAAACCCATAAAATCCTTAAAATCCCCTAAAGATCAATAAAAACATAAAAATCATAAAACTAAAACCCCCTAATGAAACCATAAACAACTAAAAACAAATAAAACACCTAAAATCTTAAAAAATTCTAAAAACTGCAAAATATCCTAAAACCGGTAAAAATCCCAAAAGCCCATAAAAACCCCTAAAACCCTTAAAAAACCCTAAAATCCCATAAAAACCTAAATAACCACTAAAAACTCTAAAAACCCTATAAACTTATAAAAATGTTAAAAATATCTATGAAACTAGAAATATCTGAAAAAACTCAAACAAACCCTAAGAACCCAAGAAACCCATAAAGTCTTTAATCCCCCCCTAACCCTCAAAATCCCTAAAAACCCTAAAATCCATAAAAATAAATAAAAATACTTAAAAAATTTTCAAAACATAAAAAACCCTAAAACCATAAAATATCCTCAGAAAACCTTAAAACCTAGAAACACATAAAACCCTTAAAAATCTAAATAACGCTAAAAATACTAAAAAACCTAAAAACCTTAAATATCCCTAAAACCCAAAAACTCCTTAAAATTCTTTAAAATACCTAAAAGTGTCAAAAAACTAAAAAAACCGCAAAAACCCAAAAATCCCAAAAACCCTAACAACCCAAAAATCCAAAAAACCCAAAAAATACCTAAAAACCCTAAAAACCAAAAAAAATCATAAAATAACCTAAAAATTCATAATAACATAAAATAACTGAAAACCATGAAAACCCTAAGAAAACCATAAAACCCTGAAAAACC